>SRPY01000221.1:0-44104 GCA_018360145.1 Claviceps africana
TTATTATTTTTATTATTACCTTTATTTATTTTATTATTATCTTTATTATTACTACCTTTATTTCTATTATTATTATTTATAAATATATCTCTATTATTACTAAAATTATTTTTACCTTTATTAATATACTTTATAATACTATATATATTATAAAATATAAGTAGTAGCGTAAAAGTATATATTTATATTACTTTTAATTCTTTTCCCTTTATATATATATACTTTTATATATTTATATTATATTAGTATTATATATTAAATTATTATATTATTTACTTACGTTATTTTACCGTTTTATATAATATATTATTATATATAAACTAGCGCTATATAAAACAGTAATTATTATATTTAAGTGCTAAATAATTATACTTATTTTATTAATAAAATAAGCATTTGCTTTTATTAAATAATATAACTATTACTTTTATTTTAATGTAATTAATCTTTATATAAATGTTAGTATATATACAATTAATTCTATTGTTAATTAATTATATATAATATACTAAGCTATCTTATTTTTACAGCACTTTTAATTTAATAGTTATTTATTATATCTTTAATTCTTTCTTTAGTATATTAAGTTTAATATTATTGCCTATTACTAATTTATATATATATTAATAAAATACTAATACTATATATATTAAAATATAATATATAATAAAATAAAATTAAAATAATATACACTTACTAAACGCTTATTAGTTATTAATAAATAATAACATATTAGTTAAGGAACTAATAAATATAGTATTATAAGTATTTTTAATATACTTTTTTAACGCGTTTATATTAGTAAATAGTATATTCTATTATATATAAGAATTAATTTAGAATTAAATCTAAATAAAATCTACACTTATAATATAGTATATATAGTTACCTTCTATAATAACGTAATAATAAACCTCTCCGCTTTTAATAAAAAATTAGCCTTCTTTATTAGTCTTAAATAATAGTAATTTAAATTAATATATTTTTATTATATTATTTAAATACTAAAGATATAGCTTCTATTATTTATTAGTTTTATTATTAAAGTATAATAAAATACTTACTAATTTCTTATATTTAGATATAGTAACTATTTTACTTAAAAAAAATACTAATATAAAAATAAATAAAGTATAATAAAAGAATTAAAAAGTAAAAATATAAGAAGTAGTATAAAGTAAAATATATAGAAGTGGTAAAATATAGGTTATATAACTATTACTAATCTTTTCTCTATTATTCTATATACTATATACTACACTATAAAATACAATATATAAACACTTTTAATTAATTTATTTAATATTATATAGTTTCCTTTTTATTACACTTTATATTATAAATAAAGCTATTTTAATACTACTTTATAGTATACTATATAACTATATAATAATATATATAAGGTAAATATATATACTACTAAGAAATATATATAGATATTAAGAAATAATATAGCTAATAAAATTATAATGCATAACCCACCGGTTTCCTAGGTTAACTAAGGTACGACCCCCTAACCTAGCTGAGCTACTCGCAAAAACCCCAGGTGGTCTACAGACTGGTGGTTTCCCCTCGTCATCTTCTCATTGGCTTCAACGTGCGAGTCAGTTGAGAGGGGGTTATGTGGTCTCGGCTGCCGTTGTGATCAGTCACCTCAAGCGTATGGCGAACTGTTGGGGATTGCCTTTCCTTACTGTACATACGTACTTACATACATACATACATACAATGCACCCCTTAAATGATTTTACACATTGATATAACAGGGGAGATTAAGCTAATTAAATGTCTTTTTAAAAATTGTAATAATATAGGCCTTAGTTAGAAAGAACATTTAATTAAGTGTGTTTTTTATATAAAAAAAATATATCTATAGGCCTTAGTTAATGCCTTAAAAATCCTCTATATACTACCTTAACTACTATATAATATAAGTAATATAGAGTATATAATATTACACTATTAATTAAAATATATATTATAAAATATAATATTTATATATAAATCTCTATATAATTATTACTTTACTAATTGTATTTTTTTCTTTTTTATATATATTGTGCATATAGATCACCCTGCACCTGCTAGCACTGTTAAAAAGGGACTCGCTAGCTAGAAAATGTGGGAAAATGTAGGGCTTGTATTTGTGTAAAATTATTTAAGGGGTGCATTATATATATAGTATAACCCTTAAATTATTTAAAATCGGTGTGATGGATCCGAGCTGCCAGCTCGGATGCATGGTGGTAACGGTAAGGGAAGCGTTACGGAGCCGCAACGGGACCGTTACAGTTCCGTAAGAATAACCTAGTGGGACCGTTATAATTCTATAAGGAAGACCTAATAAGGCTAGATAAAACCCTAAGCGTTTACTTAAGTAAATGCCTATATAAACTAGAATAGTTTCTCTTCACTCTTCGCTCTCTTTTAGGGGGGGTAAGATTAATATAAACTTTATCGACGCTAGAAAGCAGCACGCCTCTAGGCCAGTCCATAACAATCGGTGACTTAATAGGGGCTTTTAAACTAATTAAGCATTGCTTTAGAAAGTGTAATAATATAGTTAGGGATCTAAAGGTATATTAAGTATAACCTTATTTTATATAGGTAAATAAGTAGCTAAAGATCCCTTACTATCTATAGCAACCCTTAGCTAGTAACCCTACCTATAATTATATATATATCTCCGCTAAGAAGAGGGGCTTATACCTATTTATAAATAATTTAAGGGGTGTATTATATATATAATACACCCCTTAAATTATTTACAAACGGGTATAGGCCCCTCTTTTTAGCGGAGATATATATATAATTATAAGTAAGGTTATTAACTAAGGGTTACTATAAATAATAAAGAGTCTTTAGCTACTTACTTATTTATATAAAAATAAGGTTATATTAATGTACCTTTAGATCCCTAACTATATTATTACACTTTCTAAAGTAAACGCTTAATTGGTCCAAAAGCCCCTGTTAAGTCACCGATTTCAAATAATTCAAGGGTTGTACTGTACATTACATGCCACGCCATGCCATGCCATGCCATGCCGCATGAAGAGGACCAGTGATGGGAGACGGGGCGATATTTGCAGGTGAGGCCAGAGCCACTCAGGTCGAAAAAAGGCGATAGCGAACAAGGAAAAAGGAAGAAGACGTCAAAGAAGACGCGCACGATGCTTGCCGCCTGCAGACAGAGTTCGCCTAGGACATGTCCCATCGAACCACATGGTCCACGGCATGGTAGCTTTGGTCAAGCCAAAGTCAGAGAGGGCAGCAGCACTGGCCGGATGTCAAGAATCACTGCCAAGCGCTTGGCATTTCATGCGCTTAGCATTTCATGCTCTTGGCATTCCAATGCAAATTTTGTCCGTCCGTCCGTCTCTTTCTTTATTTTTGTGTCTTTTCTTTTTCTTCTTCTTCTTCTTCTTCTTCTTCTTTTTTTTTAAAAAAAAAAACCAAATATTCTGTCAAAAGGCCCTCCAGCAGTGGTCCTGCGTACAGGGGTCTGGCCTGGCCGCATGAAGCCCACGCATCATGCCGATAAAGCGATTCGAGCGGCCAGACAAAACAGGGATGCACCATTCCGTTCTCCGTAATGGATCAACGCAGAGGCCGGAGCGGGTTTTGCGCTCTCGGAAAATGATGCAAGTTCTGCTTGCGCGCATCTGGGGCGGCGAGGGGCGGTTGGTCGTCGACTTGCACAGCTTGCCGTTGGATGATTCGGACATGCACCATGTCCATCGCCCCGGGACTGCCCTATACGTGATGACCGAAACGCTCGCCAGCGTCCTCCCTCACGAGATATTTTGCGGAAATCATTCAAAAAGCCTGGAGCGTACGATGCGCGCCTTGGGATTCCTTGGCGCATACAAACTCTGACCAAGGTGACCGGGAGGGGAAAAGGCCATAACTGCTAATGGCCGCGCTTTGCCAAAGGCCCTTGAGGGGAAAGGCATGCAAAGACGAAATTCTCCCCAAGTTTCTCGGGGGCAAGAAAACAGGGTGTTGTCCGTTTTAGGCATCGTCGCTGCCTGGGCGTTCAATATTTATCCGCTCCTGCGCCTTTCCGCACTCGACCGGATGCCGGCTTCGGGGACGTGAATACCGCACCGAGTTTCTAAACAACGCACTGAGCTTGACCGAAACGGGGGACGGTTGAGTACCCTTTTAAGAGGTTTTTTTTTAAGCCTGTACTTCACACTAATACAGGCGCAGATGAAGGGCGAGGAAAACGCCGTGCAAAAGAGACAAAAAAAAGGTACTTTGCCACTTAAAATGAGTACGGGGAGACTCTTCCGCTGGGCCGCTGAGGACCGAGTCGTCGACCTGGTCTCCCGACCTATGAAACAGACGAACAGGGCCGTTACCTCGTTGGAAGCGGCGAGGTCTATTGTCGACTTGTCGCAGAAGACAACTACATGTGTCACATTGTGAGTGCACATTCCATTCGGATTCGATTCTAGATTGATTCTCACACGCGACAGAACACACAGTTTGCGACTGCAAGCTCTTTGAAAAAGCATCTTGAAAACGCTCATGGTGCAACATACATATGGGCATACATATGTATGTCGCTGCCACAACAGGCGCTCTGTCATCAGAAGCAAAGCAAAGCTATCTCCCGTATCCCAACCCTCCTACTCACTCATTCCCTCATTATTGTCATCATTTTCCCCATCATTTTCCCCATCATTTTTATCCTCATCATTATCCTCTCTCTTATTTTCTTCAAAGTCTTCCCCATCATCACTCGGACCAAAGACATCATCATCATCACCAATGTCATCTTCTCCACCACCCGTATATGCCGATGTACCACGTACATTCGCAGACATCTGTGGTGGCGAGAGCGCACGCGCACGCTCACCTTCTTGCCTTTTGCCCTTTGCGCGTGTATGGTCTTCGTATCATTTCCCAAGTGACAAAAATCTACAGAGCAAAAAACAATGTGTGTTAGCGTGAGCTCAACCCTCGCTTCGCGCGGTACAACTGATAGTCCGTCCACCAATGGGCACACAGCAAATCTCAGGTCCAGCGAAGCTGGCGTCAGGTCCAGAGCGGAGCAAAAAGGCGGCAGAATTGAAAGTCGCACAGTATACAAAAAATATCTACACACTGTGCCCCCCTATTACCCCCCCTATAACCCCTAAGGCCCCTTAAGGCTAGTGAATTTAGTGGGCAAATGCTATGCATATACGTGGTATATCCGCGGTTTATGCCCCCTAAAGCCCTCTAAGGCCAGTGAATTTAGTAGGTAAATGCTATGTATATGCCAAGTATATCCACAGTTTATGCCCCTTAAAGCCCCCTAAGGCTCCCTAAGGTCCCCTTAAGCCCTTTAAAGCTAGGAATTTCTTAATACTGTGCTTCCCTACACCGCCTACCTAATTAAGTAGGCCTTGCTCCACTCTGGACCTGACGCCAGCTTCGCTGGATATGAGATTTGCTGGAACCCCCCCTCGGCCCGGCAAGCCATGCATGTCCCCACCGGCTTCCCATCGTCATCATCATCGTTTTTCGCAGCCCACGGAAAAGTGGTGCGGGTGCGCCCGCGAGGTGGCCAACGAGCCACGAGCATTCGGCCGATCGGCCCCACCAAGCTGCACACGGGCCAGTTGTTCCTTCGAGGCGGCCATCTGGTCGGGACGGCACACGCCACATGCCACTGACCTTGCTGGTCTCGGCGAGAGGTTTGGTCAAGGATGCGCACCGCGGATCGCCGAGGCGGGGGACCAGTTGGTGGTACACATTATTCACCTGCATACATACAGAAAAAACTGGGCTGAATCTTTGTGGCAGCGCGGTCCGAGGGTCCCGGATGGCGACTCAAGGTCACGAGCAATCCAGGAATCCCGCGGCGCGTATCATTTCTCTCCCCCTATATAATATACATACAACATAGCCCACTCTATTACAGCCTAGGACGAGAAAACGTATAGTTTCGGCCTTAAGAGTAGGTTTCCCCCCTTAGTATTCGCTCCAATTTATCGCAGCCATCCTACCAGCAGATGCCGCCAGCAGCTCCAGCCGACATGATGCGGGCCTGCCGACGCATGCCGTGACAAAAAAAGCCACCTAAACCGGTCCGGACGGGGGGTCGGGTGCGCCGTCGGGAGCATTACGCTCGGCGCAGAAGATTTTGCCCTTAGTCGGACCATCAGAGCAGTCACTCGTCTTCTTCTGCCATGGGTGAGGGTTTTTTCAGCGGCTTCGCTGACATAACAGTAGTCCACCTATGAACTCCAAATTCATGGGTTTGGGCTCTGCGGCACTATTATAACATAAAAAGGTTGGATTATACCTGTACACATGTATATATATAGAGGGAAGAGAGACAACAAAAGCGTCATCTTACGCAGTAGGTGTTTAATCCATTTAACTCGCATCCGTTGTCGCCTTCTGTTCCCTGATTGCACTACATCCAGCCCTGATCCACACCATTGACGAATTGTTTAGCTGCAATCAAAGTAGGCGTGACTGCTACAAGGGCGAAAAGACTGGTGCGGAAGAGCATAGTAAAGATTGGTCTTGATTCTTATGTTATTGTTAGGCGTTGTTGTGAGGCACGATATACTTCCAATATAGGGGCAGCTTTCGTCTACTTATATACCTCTTTCTTTTTTTCTTTCTCTCCTTTCTTCTCCTTTTTTTTCCCTCTAGGAATATACTAGTAGCTTCTTTTTTTGTTCAGGCACTTCAGGCACAATTCTAGGGTCATGGCTTTGCGTAGAGTCTTTGTGGCACTTACCAAGTGTGTAATAGGTCTAACAGTAGCGGCATCCCATCTGTTTCGAAAAAAAAAAGCATCTTCCATTCTCCCGTCTAATGCCGAATGTCATGTTCGAGCACCACGCAGGACGGAGAGGCCGCTGCAGAGGCATATGTTGCGGGACTCCAAGAAGGGGCTCGCAGCCATAAAAGGGAATAAAGAGACTATAAGGGTTCTAAATAAGCTAAAAGCTAATAGAACTATCTTAAGTAATAATAATAAAAGAGAGAGAGAGCTAAAAGCTAACTATAAGCTAAGGTAAGTAAAGGCCTAAAGGGCTAACTATATAACTTAATATAGTAAAGAACTTAATATCTTTAAATTTAAAAAAAATAATAGCTTTATTATTAATAAAAGAAAGGGATCTTTTAGATCTATAATAAAAAGAAAGTAATAAATAAAGTATAAGTAATAAATATAGTAATTAAATCTATAACTATATTAATTACTACTTTTTATTAATTTTTATATCTTAAATCCTATTTATTACTATTATTATTATTTATTATTCCTTATTCTTTATTATTTAATCTCTATATTTAAGATATTATAGAATTCTATTTATTAAATATATTATAAAAGTTATTATTAAGTAATATTATAAAGAAAGGTATAACTACAGTAGTATTTAGTAAAGTAAAATCTAATATAGTAGTATAGAAATATATTTAAAGGTAAAATAAAGCTTAAAAGGTATTATTACTATTAAAGTAGAAAATATATTATATAACTTTATATTTCTTTTCTTTTTAAGTATTAAAGCTAGTAATAAATATAAAAAAATAATAACTTATATTATTAATAGAAATAACTTTATTATTAAAAAATTCTATTAAATTAGAAATTACTTAATAATAACTATTAAAATATTAATAACTAAAGTATTAATAGTAATAATTAAAGATATTATAAATATTATAGTAAAGAGTTTTATCCTTCTTTTATAAATATTAAGCTTAAAAATAACTTAAGTAATAATAATTAAAATAAAATTTAATATAACCTTTAATAAATATAATAGTACCTATATATTTATAAAAAGTGTATATACTTTTAAAGGGATTTTCTATATAAAGATTATTAATTAAGGTAGTAAAGGTAAAATAAAACTATTTTAAATAAGCTTAGGTAATAGTAATATTATTATATAAATAATTATCTATAAATCTAATAGCTAATATATATATTAGGTTATATATAATAAAGTTAGCCTTAAAACTAGCGAATTTATTTATTAACTAAATATTAATAAAGGGGTAGTAAATTTTAATAAAAGATAATAAATAAAGTAATTTCTATAAATATAATTTCTAAGCTTTATAAAGTATTATAATATAAATAGTAGCTTTCTTTACTAAAGATACCTTTATCTTTCTATAATAATAATTTAAAGAGTAAGGTATATTTTAAAAGGTAATCTATTATATAAAAGATATAGCTAATTAAGTAAAGGTAAAATTAATATATATAGTAGCTAAATATTTATTTATAATATTAAATATATTAATAAAAACTAAATAAATAGCTAGGTAATAATTAAGTAGGGTTTATAAATAATCTTTTTATAAATTACTTTAATTAATAAAACATTTAAAGTAAAGATTTATATAGCCTATATAAAAATTAATAATAGCTATTAATTAAATATTACCTTTAAAGTAATAACTATTATTAAGTAAAATATTAATAATACCTTTAGTATTTATTTAAAAAAGTAAACTAATAGTACACTAAGGTTTAAAAATATTTTAATAAATATATTAACTATTATTAGTAGTAATATTAAAATTACCTTTAAAGGTATTAAAAACTAAATTAAATTAAAGAGAATTACTTATAAAAAGAACTATAGCTTTTAATTAATAAAATATAAAGATAAGTAATAAAGGTTTTATTATATAACTAGCTTTATTATTAATAACTAAACCTAAGTACTATTTTAAATAATAGTTAATAAAATCTTAAATAATAATAGAAGTGTAAAATATAATATAAGCTTATATAAAAATAATCTTTATATATTCTTAAGCTTATTTAAAATAAGCGGATTTATAGGTATAAAAAGATATAAATTCCTTTAACTAAGCTTTAATACCTTTTGAAATAAATAATTAGTAGTTAGGATATCTTTATACTTTTACCTTAATAAAGAATAATAATAAAAAAGGGAAGAGATTAAAATTATAATAAACTAATTACACTTCTTTAATTATATTAAATAATTCTATATAGCTAGTTTAAAACTAAGAATTTAAGTTAATAGTAAATAAAAGTATTAATTTTACTATAGATTTAAATATATACTTTAATTCTATATTATAGCTATATATATAAATAACGTTAATAAAATATATAGTAGTCTATTTAAGTAATATATTATTTAGCTAAATATTTTAAGTACCTATAAATATAACTTAAGTTATAAAGATATTTAAGTAAAGGGAATTTTTAAAAATTAAAGTTACTTTATTAAAAGACTTAACTATTAATTAAAATAATAAAGAAATTATAATATTTAATAAAAAAGTAATAGGTTTAAAGGGAACGCTATTAATAAAATAATAATTAAAACAAATAGAAAAACTAAGCTTTATAATAAATATAGTCTTACTAATACTAAGAACACTATTAATAAAAGCTACTTTATTTTTATAACGCTATAAGGTTTAAATATAAGTAACTTCCTTAGATATAAATTTATTAACGTTAATAGTATATTAAAAACTAAGGAAAATAAAAAGAAAGTTAAGATAAAAAGTGTTAAAGAAAGTAAAACTTATATAAAGTAATTAATTAAACTAAACTATATAGAGAGAGAACTACTTTAATATATTTATATAATAAATTATATTTACCTTAGCCTTAGAAGTGGTTTTATTAATATTTTACTAAATAAAGGTTTAAGTTTCTTTTAAAGAGAAATTTATAAATTTATATTATTTAGTAGAGATATAAAAATAAATAGGATTTAGTGTAATATAAAGAGAAGAAAAAGGAGTAAGCTAACTCTATTATTTAAGTTATTAAATAATAAAAACAAAATTAAACTTAGGCTTAAAGCTATAAAGTTATAGCACTTAATAATTAGTTTATAATATACTAAAAGGCTTTAACTTTAATACTATAGAAATAAAAGTGCTATTATTAAAAAATACTTAAATCTTATTTTAATAAATTATTTTATTTTTATTATTACTATAGAAATATTCTTAAGTTAAATCTAATACTTAAAATAATAAAATAGCTTCTAAAGTTAAGGATAAATAAAGTTAGTAATTATTATTTAAAATGTCTTTTTAAATAAAAGATTAAATAAATAAAGCTATAGTTTTAATAAAGGTTTTTAATAAAAAAGTAGTTAAGTTAAATTTATTATTATTATTAAAGTTATTATTATTAATATCTTCTATAGCGTTAGAATTATTAAAGAGTGTAGAACCTTATATAGTATAAGCTTTACATTAAGCATTATTATACTTAGTTATTTTATTTATAATAATTAATATAGCTTTTTAATAAATAGTAACTAACTAATTAATTAGTTTAGCCGCTATTTTATAATAAAGTATATTATTACCTATTAAATTAGGAATAGCGTAATAATAATATAATATATTAAAAACTATTTTAACTCTTTTATCTATATTAAGTATAAATGTTTAAATATTTTTATTAAAAGCAATACTAATAAAGAATATTATAGGTTAATTATTAATAGAAACGCTATAAATATTAATATTATTAAGGGATAAAGACTAATTAAAATAAGCTAAAGAAATAAAATAAAAGTAGAGTAAGGAATTTTAATAAGCTATAATTAATAACTTTTAATAGAATACTTTATTAACTATACTAAAGATATAAGTAATAAAATAATAATTTAATAATATAAAATAATTAAGTTATAAAATAGGATAATTAAAATAATATAAGTTATCTATAATATAAGAATTATAGTTAAAATTAGAAAGATTATTTTAATTTTTAATAGTAAAGAAAAAGTTAACTTAGTTATTTAAAGTATTAAAAGTAAAATCTATATTTATAGTTTAATATTAAGGTAATTTAACTAAGATTAATAAAGTAATTAAATTATTAAATTATTAAACACTATATTATAGGTAGTCTATAAATAAAGTAACTATAAACTTAACTATCTTTTAATAATTATATAATATATTATTCTAAAATTTATAATTATAAAAAAAATAAATTAAATAAAGGAAGGGAAAGGTAAAATTAATATATATAATAGTAGTATAAATTATAGTTAAGTAGTTAATATTTATAATAGTTATCTTTAACTTACTAAGGGTATTAAAAATATAATTAATAAAAGGATATATAAAGTCTTAATATTTTAGTTATAAAGTAAAAAGTAATTAATTTAAATAAAGTAACTATTATATAAAATTAAGAGAGTTAAAATAGTTATAGGTAAAAGACTTTACTTATATATTAAGTAATAAAAAGTAAATATCTATAATTTTAACTATTTTAGTGCTATTTAATAATTAAAGTAAAAGAGATAAATATTTTAAAATATAGGGATTAATAATAACTTTTAGTAAAGTATATAATTTAAAAGCTTAGTAATAACTAAGTTAATATTTATAATTTAAATAGTAACTTAATATAGTAGTGTTAGGAAATAGAATTACTACTTTATAAAGAGATTTATTATAAAAAAGGGATTAAAGTAAGGATATAGGTTCTATATCTTTAAATAATAAGTTAAATATAGTATTAAAATAAATAGAGTTATTAATAGCAGTATTATTAAATAGAAATACTAGATTAGTATTAATATTTAAAGTGTTATTTATTTACTAAATATCTTAAAGATTATTAATAAAACTAGTATTATTTTATTAAATATTTTAATATTAAGCAGTAGCCTTTAAAATAGTTAATAGAGCCTAGTTTAACTTATATAAAGGAGGTACTATATATTCTATAGAATTTACTTAAGTTATAATATTAAATATAGTATTAAGAGTAATAGTATTTAAATCTAAATTAAAACTATATAAATTACTTAAAGCATTTAATACTAAGCTAACTATAGCTAATATATTTATTAAACTAAGTTAGGGAACTATAGTATAAAAAGCGGTTTAATATATAGTAGTATTAAAGGAAGAAACTACTATTTATATAATAGAATTAGCTAAAGTTATAATTTAACTTAATAGTTATATTAAAATAAACACTTCTTAAGGATTTAAGAAAATACCTAAAGAAGCAGTTAAATAAAATACTACTTAAAAAGCCTTAAAAAAACAGTAAACTTAATTTTAAGCTTAAAATTAATAGAAAAGAGAGTAAAAGGCCTATATAATATTAATAATTACTAAAACTAAGTTAATAATATATAAAGCAGTTTAAGCACCCTTAATATTTAAAACTAAATTAAATAGCTAAAAACTAAAGGGAAATTTTACTATTAGTTATTAAAAATTAATATTAAAAGCTATATTTAAGGAAAAAATAATAATAATAAAGGTTAACTAATATAGAAGTAATAGAGAGAACTATAGAGAATAAAGAGTGTAAAATAAGGAGAGATATAGAAAAGAGAAAAAAAAGAAAAAAGGGACTTAAATAAAAAAATATTAAAATAAAGTGAGAATTATACTAAGGATAATAAGTAACTATTAATAGCTATTAAGGACTAGCGGAAGTATTAGAAGTAGGGCTAAGTTAAGTAGTTAATAATTCTAAGAAAGGTACTTAATTAATTATAATATTAAGATTTAATTTCTTACTTAAAGGCTATAATAAAATTAAAGGCTATAATGCTATTAGTAAAACTAGTTATTATATATAAATAAATATAGGTTAATTAATTAAGGAACGTCTTTATAAAGAATCTCTTTTAGTTTCTATAAATTATATTATATTAAGTATCCTAACTAGCAGATTTTAAATTTATAGAATTTGCCCTTTTAATATAATATAAGAATTTTATTAATAATATACACTTTACCTTTATCTTTTATAATAGCTCTTAAAGGTAATAGTATATAAATATTGAAGGATATAAGTTTAAAGAAACTAATATTTATTTTTAAGTACTATTTAAAATAAAAGGGAAGGCTTATTTTAAAATAAAAGAAACTAAGTTACTAAAGAATTAAAAAGGGTCTAGCTTAATAATATAAAAGCTTAGTTTAACTATATAAATAATAACTATTATCTTCTTTTTTAATAAGCTTAATATAAACTAAATTACTTATTTATAGTAATAATAAAGAGAGGTATTTAGGATTGTAGGTAATTTTTATATATATAACTACTATTTAAGTAATGTTTTAGGCTTCTTAATAATAGTGTTTTTATTTAATACTATAGTCTTTAAATAAGGTTATAAAGGTATTTAGGTTAAGGAAGTGTAAAGGTTTTCTACTAAAAATTAATTTATATAGAGAAATATTAGTAATTATATTAAGAGATAAGTTTAAATAGAAAATAATATATAGTAAAACTAATTACTTGTAATTTATATTAAAGTATACTTTAATTATAGTATATAAGCTATAAATTAATATTTAAACTAAACGTTTTAATTAACCGTTTACTTACTAATAATAAGCAGTATTAGTAGAAACAGTAGTATTAAATATTTAATAAAGAGATATTTAAAGCTAAAAAACTAATTTTAAATTAATATTATAAACAAAAATATAAGGCATACTGTAAGTAGAATAAATATAGTAAATAAATAGGTTTACCTAATCTTTAAATATAAATAATAGCTTATTAATAAAACTAAAAATAAATTTAGAGAATTTATTAAAAATAAGTAAGATATAATTGTAATTATTATTAATTAAAAGACTAGTAATAAAGTTTAAATATAAAGTTAACTAAGGGATTTAAAGAGTTAAGATTAATTATAAAGATCTATAGGGTTTTTTATAATAAAGTTTAGCCTTTTAATATTTAAAGTAGGTTTAAATATAAAAAGATAGATAGCGTTTTATACTATAAAAAAAACAAAAGGTTAGAGAAACTTATATACTTATATAACTTTAAAATAGCCTCTATTATTATAAATAAATTTATATATATTATTAACTATAGAGAATAGAAGATAGACACGTTAATAGATACTATTATTATAATATATTAAACTTAATAATTAATTATAAAAAAAGGCTAAAAATTCTATTTAATTAAGGGGAAGCACTAATAATTTAATGTAAACCTTATAGAATATTTTATTAGTAGGTAAGGCTAAAACTATAGCTTAGTGTAAGGAATTAAAAAGTAATAACACTATAGCTTTATTATTATTAAAAAATAATAGTAAAGTTATAGGCTTAATATTTAATATAACTAATAGTATAGTTATAGCTACTATTATAATATTTAATAGAATTAAAGGTTTAAGGACTGCTAATATTAGAGTTTAAGAAGAGCTACTAATAATAATTATTAAATTTAATTATAGAAAGGCTTTTAGTAGCTATAGTAAGTTAGAAATAGCTATAGTTTTAGATTAGTATTATATTATAACTGCTATTATATTAATCTTAAAGCTAGAAAATAGTGTAGTTATAAAGTTATTAACCTAGGCTATTTATAATAAAGTATTAGCATTAATATACTTAAGTCCTTAATAATAAATAATAGTAATCTAATTTCACTAATATTTAAAATATAAACGCTAATTAACTAATTAATATTTACCTTTAAGTTTATTAGTGCTAAAGGATTTAAAAGTATTATAAATAGCTATATAGTTAGTAATAACTATAAATTTAAAGTAATTAAGATAATGTTTTAATTTTTTTAAGGCCTAAACTAAAGCCACTATCTTTAACTCTATAGAACTATAATTGCTTTTTATAAATAAAAAAGATTTAAAAAGAAAGAGAATTAAATATATTGCTTTATTAAATTAAGCTTAATATAGTTTAGTATTAAAACCTCTTTCTTTATTACTATTAATATAAAGTTTAAATAGCTAAGTAAAATTTAAGTATATTAATTCTACTATATTAAATAACTTTAACTTTAAGGTTTTCTATACTTATATAGCTTTATTTTAAAGGTTTTAATAAGTAAGGTTATTAACTTTAGCTTAGTTTAGTAAAGCTTATTTATCTATAAAATTATCTTACTTAGAATTCTTAAGGGGTATATTATAAAATCCTATAGCTTTAATATATTAAAGAGGTTCTATAATTAATAAATAATAATTAATAAAACGTTAATAATAACCTATAAGTCTAAGACCTTACTTAAGTTCTTTTAAGGTTTTTAATATAGCTAAAGCGTTAATAGCCTCTATCTTTTCTTTTATTATACTAAGACCTATTTAAGAGATATAATATCTAAAGATATTTATTTTATATTATTTAAAGTAATATTTACTAAGTAATAAAGTATATTTAAACTTAGTAAGGATAGCTAGGGTTAAGTTAATATACTAAAGGTGTTTATTTAAAGAGCAGGAGAAGATAATAATATTATTAATATAGATAAGGATAAACTTCTATAAATATTTATAGAAAATAGTTTCTATATAATATTAAAAGAATAAAGAACTTATAGTAAAGCCTATAGTGCTTACTATTAAACATTTTAACCTACAGTAAAGTATAATAAATATAGTCTTTTAGCAATCCTCCTTTTTAATTAATTATTAAAAAAATCCTTTAATAAGGTTAAAAAGTAAAAAGATTATATAACTTTATATAAAAGTAAGAATATCTTTTTAAAGGGAAAGGGGATAAGCATTCTTAATTAGTTATATATTTATTTATTATATATTAAGTACTATATAAAGCTTTTATATACACTAAACTATAAATATAGAAAATACAATTAAATATAGTTTATTAAGTAATATAGGTTTTATAATACTATTACTATAAAGTAGGTTTAAAACTATATTAAAGGTATTAAAGTTTTATTTAAAACTAAAGTAAAGGTATTAAGCTAGCTTAAATAAATTAGTATTAAAGATAAATTTAATTAGTATTTTTACTTTATTATTAAAATAACTTAAAGCTACTTAAAATAATTCTAAATATTTATAAATTATAGCTAATATTTAAGCTTTAAATTCTAAACTTTAATAGTTTAAAATGTTTATATTATTAAAATTAAAGGGTTTCTCTTTTAAAGGTAAGTAAAAGGAATACCTATTTAAATATTTAAAGTCCTTAAGTTCCTCTTTAAGGCACTTTTAACCTAATAAGTTAGTTAATATAATAGATATATACTTATTTACTATAAAGGCGTAAATATTAATAATAATATAATTAAAAATAAAATAACCTAGAAGTTAGCCTTTATAAATATAAACTAAAGCTTTACTAAGGTTAACTATATAGTAAACCTTTTAATTACTAAGTATAATATAATTAGGTATAGTTATATATTTTATTTTAATAGGGTTAATAAAGTGTCTAAGTTTAAGAATATAACTATTAGTAAAAACTAGTTATATCTTAATATAAGGTTAAAAATTATAGCCTATTTTAAAAGGAATAATAAACTATTCTACTATATAGATATTAATAGCCTTAGAAGGGTAATAGCTTAAGTAATTATAAAATATATAAAAAACTGTAAATTAATAGCTATTATTTAATTAAAGATAATTATTTTCTATTTTAACACTTTAAATAATATATAACTTATTATTTTTTAAGAATTCTATACTTAAAAGTAAACTATAAGAGAGAGAGTTAATAATAAATACTTTAGTAACTATAGTAAACTTATTATTAATAGTAAATAAAAGAGTAATAGAAATATTTATAATTTAAAAGCATTAAATTTAATTATTAATCCTACTAATTAAAACTAGTTTAACTTTTAAGATCTTAAGCCTTAAATAATATTTTTAAAGAACCTTTTTACTAATAATATAAATACTAAATACTATATTAAAGGTTACTTTTAAAATAGTTTTAAAAGTAAAAACAGCACTAATAATTATAAATAAAAAGCTAAAGTAAGAGTCTTTTTATTAATAGTGAAAATATAATATTAATAAGATTTAATATAATAAAGAATAGAAAATAAGGAAGAAAAAGGACTAAAAATAGTAATAAAAGGTAAAGTAAAAGTTAAAAAGGTCCCTAAATATATAAATAAATCTATAAGAGATAAGAATATAGAGGAATAATATAGAATAACTAACGGAATATCTTTCTTTAATAGTTGCCCTTCTCTTTTATAAAGGAGTTACTATTTAAAAGGCTATTAAAAAGAGAAGTATTTTTATTATTAAATATAAAGAAGTTATTATCAGAATTTTAAATTATAATAGAACCCTTAAAGGTGTTAGTAATATAAGCTTAAATAGATTAAAATAATAGTTCCTTTTTAAATAAACTATAATACTGCTTTACATTTAAATAGGTTTTATATTAAAAGAAACTATTTTAATATTTATTTAAATCTTTACTATTTAATTTAGTTTTAGGTTTAGTTAAATAATAGTTTTAACTATAAATTTAAATATTAAATAAAGGAGAATATAGTTTATTTTAATTATTTTAGAATTAATTATCCTAAGTGTAATTATTTTAAAATTAACTATTATAAGGATAATTTATATAATTATTATATTAACTGTCTTAGGGATAATCTATATAATTATTATAATAACTATTCTAAGGTTAATTTATATAGTTACTATAATCTTAAAATATAGAGAATTTAAAATTAAAATAAAATAAATTAATTAAATACTTAAAATCTTATTAAGTCTATAACTAATTATTCTTAGCTATATAATACTAAGAAGTTAGCTATTACTTAACGTTACTAAGTAAGATAAATGCTAATAAAATATTAACTAATTTAATAAAAGCAGGATCTACTTTTAAGATTAATTAATAAGCTATTTAATCTTTATTAATATTACTAGCTTTATTAAAGAGTGAAATCTTTTAATTAATATTGTTATGGTCTAGCCCGATTGGGCCATCGCGAGTGTCAGGCGCAGACATAGTGGGGTTAGCACATCCTTTGCCAGCTGTATGCTAGCTGCACTAGTTAGCTAGGATAAAAGGATATGTATTGATTAGAGTTGCGGGTCTTTAGTTAATTGACACTTATATTGCCGGTTGTACGCAGGGCTTGGCAACCGCCGCCAGCTGCAGGCTAAGCTAGGCTAGGTTAAAGACCTAGCCCATCACAAATATATTACTAAAAAGAGAGATTATTTTTTTTAATAAAAGAATATTATAGCTTATTAGCTTATAAAAGACTATAGCTATAATCTTAATAAAACTAATTAAATAGTATTTATTTCTAAGTATTTAAATTATTATAAAGTTAATCTTTATTATAATAAAATAAAGAATTAAACTATTAATAGCTTATTATAGCTAGCTTAAATATAAAACTAAGGATAATATTTATAAGGACCTATTCTATACTATATAAATAACTAAGATAGTCTAACTTAGAAATATAAAATAAAACGCTTTTAGTTAAAGGATTAAAAGAGAAAAAGTCTGCTTTTAATATAAAAGGTCTAAATAAAGATTATTTATAATAGTAACCTAACTATTAAAATAAAGTTTATTATATAGAAGTAAGTAAATTATATAAAAGAGGTTAGGCTATAAAAGCTATAAATAGCTATTTAGCTATTATAGAAGGGGGATTATAAAAAGCTTAGGAAATAAAATACTAAAGAGGAAATTTATCTTTATTAACTAAGTCTTTAATATCTTCCTTATTTAAGCTATAGAGGAAGTATTATACTATAGCCTATAACTTACTTTTATTAAAAAAGGTAACTATATTAAATTAAATCTATTATATAACTTAATCCTTAAGGTAATAGTAGTTTTAAATAGTAATACTATATAGTGTAGCTAAAGCCTATTAAAGAATTAAGTTTATTAATAAACTATATAAAGTAGCTATATTTAATTAAGGTTAATATAAGGTAAGTTTTAAAATAGCTTAATATAGAATTATAGTGTTTAAAAGGTGTTAAAATTAGTTATAAAGTATAGAAAGAACTAAAGAAATAAAGGCTATAGTAAATAGAAACTTTTAAAAAATATAAGCGTTATTAATAAAGGTAAATAAAGATTAATAAAAGTAATATAGCTTAAATCCTAATATTTATACTATAGGCCTTAATAATTATAAACTAAATCTTAATGTTAATAGTATAAATTATACTATTAAAATAGTATATTAATTCTTATAAATTAGCTACTTACCTTTACTACTATTTTTACTATTCTTAAGCTAAATATCTATTAATAAAGTAGGCTTTATAATAAAGTCTTTAAAATAATTAAATAAGTTAATTTTTAAGAAGAGAAATCTATAATTTAAATATTAAAAAGTAGAGTTAAAGGAAATATTTAAAAGCTAAAGAGAACTTTAATAAGTTTAAGGATCCTAAATAGCATTAAATATAACTAAATAACTAAAGGTACTAAAGTTAAATAAAAGAAAATTACTTATAAATAGGTTTAGTTTTAATATAATATTAGCTATATTAAAGATATTAATAAAGGAGGGGTAAAGAGTAGGGTTTAAGCTTAATAAATTAAGTTAAAATAATAATAAAGAGTTCTATAGAGGCTAAGAAATTTCTTTACTTTAAGTAACCCTTTTAAGTTAATATTAAAGACTGTTAATTAAAGATAAAAGGCTTAAATAATTATATAAAAAGCTTTATTAAGCTAGTTATTAAGCCTTAAATTTTAAAGAAAGGGATTTTAAAGGAATTTAAGTCTTAGATTTTAAAAGAGATTTTAAAGGAAATATTAAATAAGTTTAAACTACTAACTTAAAGTAGGTACTTAAAATATAATATTTAAATAATTTATATAATTAAGCTTAAAGCAATAGAGAATTAAAGAGTAAAAGTTTAAATATTTATTAAGCTTAATAAATATAAATATAAGTAAAATAAAAGTATATATTTAAAGGAATATAATAAGTATATAAAGTATTATTAATAAAGGGTAGTAAATTATATTAAAAGAAAGGGGGGGGAAGTGAAATATTTTAAGGAGAGAGGTAATTAAAATTTAAAGAAGGTAATAGTGCTAAAGGTTATTTAGCTTTAAAAGGTATAGAAAGTTACTTAGCTTGAAAAGGTATTAAAGGTTATAATAAAGAAAAAGCTATTACTTTAATAAATATTTAATTTAGTAATTTATAATAATTATTAGTAATTCTTTTAATAAAAATAAATTTACTCTATATATTTTAAAGGTAGTTTCTGCTTTTTTTATAGGGTATATTATAAATTAAATAAATATAAAAATAAAAGAAAAAAAGATTAATAAAGAATATTAGTAAAAGACTTAATAACTTTAAAAAAAGGTAAAGGAGGAAAATTCTAAAAGAGATTTATATTTATATTAATTAAATATAAAGGCTATAAGGCATTTATATTTAAAATACTTAATACCTTCCTTATTTAAATAAAAGCTATTAAAAAGGTAGAAATCTTAAAAAGAAGGAAGGAATAAGGTTTCTTAATTAATAGTCTTTATTTTTAATCCTTTTAAGAAATTATTAGAAATAAGGGGTTTACAGAGGCTTTTACCCTCTAAAATACTAAGGTAGTGAGGCTTAGTAAGCCAGCGGTCAGAAGGTCTCTACAGCGCTATAGCGGTTGCTACAGGCCTTATTCCTATATTAAAAGCTTAATGCACGCTTTTTAGCATGTAAAATACGCTAAATTTTAGCTTATAAAATATAAGTGAATTTTCTTAGATTTTATCTAATTTATTTAATGTTATAGATAGCAGGTTTAATTAATAGTCTATATAGTTATAGGTAGCTATAAGGAGATAAGTGTTCTTCCTTATATACCTACTAAGCCTATTAGTAGATCTATATAGTTAGTAGGGGCTTATAAGCCACTTTTTATTTTCTATAAAATTTATTTATATAGGAAAATAAAAAAATAGACTTATAGCTATATAACTAATCTATTAATATATATATTAAAATTTTATTTAGTAAAAATCTATATATAAAAAAATCCTAAAAATCTAAAAATTAGAAAATTTATATAGAAAAATTCCCTTTACTTTAGTAATAATAAAACTCCTTATATTTCCTTTCTATAACCCTTAGTTTTTATATAATTTAATTTTAAAGACCTTCTATTTCCTTCTCTAAGGTAGCCTATAGGTTATATAACCTAAGGCCTTATAGCTATTAGGTAGTGTAGCTTAAATCTTTAATTAAAATTTAACTAGCGTACTTTATTACTATAAAAATTAATTACTAAGGCTAACAGTCCGTTAGCTTCTTAATTAAGCGTACGCTAGCTGTTAAAGCGTGTAATTAAGGGCGAAAAGGCTAGAAAAGTAGGGCGCTTATAGCTGCAAGCTCTTAGCTAAAACATCCATTTTTGTGCTTGCTACGCATATGTGTATATATATATTGCGCACACCGCCGCCGGCTTTTAACCTAAAGACCCTCTATAGAGGTTAGGGTTAGGGTCGTTATAAGGCCTGTTAAAGGTCCTTATAGTGGATAAGGTCTCCTAAAAATAGCTGTTATTTTTAATACCCCCTTTAAAGAGGTATTCTAAGAGCTAAAACGGAAAGAGGAATGCTAAATTTAAAAAAAATCTATATAAATCTAAATAAAATTATTTAAGAAAAAGGATAACTGATTTAAAAAGTTAAAAAGCGGGGCTCTTAGTAAAAGTTAAAAAAAGGCTATAGTTAAATATAGTTAATTAAACAAAATTTATTGTTAAAGTTAAAGGTTAATTTTAGTAATTATTTTAGTAATTATTTTATATTTTTTAAGTGTTTTTATAAGGGTTTTAATGCCTTTAGCTAGGTATTAAGATTTATAGTGATTGCTATAGAGATTAGAGCCCTATAAGCTATAAGAAAATAGTGTGTAGAGGCATAGTTAAGGGCTTTATTAAGCTATTAGCTAGTATTTTCTTAGTATTTAAATAAGCTATTTTAGCTAGCCTAGCTAAGACTTATTATTAATTATAATAAAATTTTAATAAAGTATACTTAATATAGCTATAAAGTACTGGATTATAGGCGGTCTTTATAGCGCCTTAGTTATTATAAAAAATCTAAATAGAGGGCTTTATAGGGGCCTTTAGCTCCTTAAAAATGCCCTCTAGCTATTGAAGCTCTCTAAAGGTCTTATAGATTGCATCTAATTTAGCTTCTATAGTAGATAAAGCTATTATACTAGCCTTTTTGCTCTTTTAACTTATAGGGCCGCTAGCTAGCTTAAATAAATATATATAGGTGAATTTAGAAAAGCTTCTATCTCTAGTAAAATCGCTATTATAAAACCTAACTAAGCTATAGTTAATAACGTTATTTTTACTTAAATTTTTAGAAGGACCTTTATAAATTATAATAAGGTTCTAAGTACTAAAGAGGTACTTTAATAGGCTTTTTATAGTATTTAGATATTTTAAATAAAGACTAGCTAAGGCTATAGAAAGCTACTATAGCGTAAAAGTAACATTAGGCCTAGTAAGGAGCATTAAGTATATAATAGTCTCTATTATACTCTAATATTCTTTAATATCTTAGCTTTTTAAGGGCTTAATAAGCTGTGTTTTTAAGACCCTTAGCTGCATTAGAATTCTAACTGCCTTATAATTTTCTAGCTTAAAGCGTACTAAAGCCTCTTAAATATATTGTTTTTAGTGGATTTTTAAGACTTTATTTTTTTAATTACGCTATATTTACACCCTTAGAAAGAATTTAATAAGGCCCTTATTTTCTATAGGGTAGACCTTATATAAGGCCTTTTTAAGCTATTAAATATATTATAAATTTAGCCCTATAAGGAGGCAATTATTAACGTAAGTGATAATAAACGTTTTAGTTGCTAGATTATAGAATATAGCAGGGTTAAATATAAGAGAGCTAAAACTAAGGCTTTTAAGCACTTTAGTTAGCGTTTACTGCCACTCTCTAAAGCTTTACTTTAGGCTATAAAGGGTCTTTTTAAGTATAATTATTTGCCTTTTAGAAGCTCTATAGCTATAGCTTTTAGCTAATTTAGCTAAGTGTGGATTTTACTTAATAAATTCCGTAAAACCCTTTAGAATTATTATATAAATAAGCTCTTTAAGGTAGCTATTTAAAAAAGCACTAATAAAGTCTACTTACTCTATTTCCTAGTTATTTTAAGCTGTTAAGGCTAGTAAGATTTACTAGCTAGAGAGAATACTAATAGCAGCAAAAGTATCTATATAATCTAACCCTTCTATTTATATAAATCCTTTAATAATAAGCTGTGCTTTATATTTAAAAGGATTATTTTCTTTATCTCTCTTTATTTTTAATACTAAGCGATTTTTTAGAACCTTCTAGCCTTTAGGGACTTAGTTTGCCTTTATAAATTTAAAGGTTCTAGCCTTTAGAAGTTACTTAAATTTACTAAAAATTGCTTTAAGCTATTTAGCTTTATTTAATAAATATAAAGCTTACTTCTAAGTCTTAGGCTCACTTTTAAGTATATTTTCTTTTGCTTTAAGTTATGCTTTATAGTAGATTTAATATACAAGAGCCCCTATATTAATATCTATTTTATCTAGATTTAAATCGATTTTTTTAGGCTTAAATTGCGTTACATTTAGTGAATTTTAATCCTTAGAACTAAGGGCTTAGCTAAGCTTATTTCTAACTATTTAATTATAAAGTATAGGGTAATCCTTATTACTAAAAATAACCTTATTTAGTTATTTTTCCCCCTCTAAGGAATTACTCTCTATTAGAGGATTAAAGGGTTTTAAATTTACTTTAGCCCCCTCTATAATTATAGAGGGTTTTAAGGCATTTTCGTTAGGGAAATCCCCCTTTAAAAAGCTATTATTCCCTATAGAAAGCCTAGGGAGGCTGTTAGAAATAAGGCCTATAGGTTCTATAATTCTAAGAAAGCTAGTTTTTATTATAAGCCTTTTAAAGGGAATGTATACTATATAGGTCTTAGAACCCACTATAGTAAGTAGCCTGTTAGGCACTGTCTTAAGGGCTAGCTTTTAAGCTTTAGGTCTTTTTTCTAAAGGAATTAAGACCTTATAATAAGAGCCTATAGCTCTAAAAGAGCTATAATTAGGTATAAAGGGCCTATTAAAGTCGTTAGCTAATAATTATACCGGGCACGCTAGTTTGGTTAAATTTACTAATAAATTTATAGAATTTATAATTAAAAAAAGGACGAAATTCTATAAAAATAACGGCAAACCAGACTAGTGTAGGGTAGCCTGTAATCTATTTAAAATAATATAAATAGAACGCTTAGCTAATCTATTTTACTTATAGATATAAGGGGAAGAGGTTATAAATTTTATCCCCTTTTTAGCTAGCTAGCCCTATAAAGCAGAATTAATTTCTTTACCTCTATTAAAATATAAATATTTAGGGTAGGTACTAAACTTATTCTTTAGGGATCTAAAGAAGCTTTTAATAGCTAAAAATACAGTAAGTCCCTCTTTATTAAGTATTTACAAAACTTACCTAAATTTAGTTTTTTAATCTACTAAAAATAGGCAGATTTACTGCTTATTATAAGGGTTAGGGCTGATTTTTACTGTATCCCCCTCTAGCCTATTTAAAGCTTTAGGAGGGTTAGGAATTAAATTTTTACTAGGTCTTTTAACTACCTTAGTTTAAGTATAGGTTAGGCAGTTAAAGTCCTTATTCTTAATACTAATAAAATCTGGTATTCCCTTAGTTAATAAGCTTGTTTTCTTTAGAAGGTTAATCCCTAAATGCCCTAGCTAAATATATTAAATTCCAGCTAGTCTTAGCAATTTTTAGTATAAATTAGGCTTTAAAGGTTAACTTTTAGCACCTAAGCTTAACTTTTTAAGCCCTATAGAGCCTTCTTCTATAGCTCCTTACTAGGCTTTATTAGAGGATCTATAGGCCTCTTATTAAGGCGCCTGCGGTCTTAGGGGCTTTAAAAGACCTTTTATTGTTTTTAGGTCTTTTAAAGCCTCTAAAAATATAGTAAGAGGGTCCGCTAAAGCCTGTTATGCCCCTTAAGAATTAGGCTTTAATTTAAGGGAATTAGGTGCTAAATCAGGGGAATTAGGGACCTAGCCTAGGGCTATAGGCATTAGGGAAGAAGGGGCTATAGTATTAAGGGGTTCTAAATTAAAATCCCTTAATTCTTTAATTTTAATAGCTTTCTTAGCCTATAAAGGCTCTTAAAGAGGGATTTCAACCTCTATAGGGTAGTTAAAAGCCTAATAGTTAAAATAACTATTATAGTAGCTATAAAAGCTATTAAGTGATTTTAAAAGGGGTGTATATAAGTCTTTTATTTAAAAGAAAAAGCTGTGTTTTTTAATATTTAAAAGACTAATACAAAACCTATTAGCTAAATATAAAGCATTTTTACTTATATATCCTCCTACTAAGTAGTGCTTTAATTTACTAACTATATTTATATCTAGACCTAGAAAATATAGTATATCTTAAAGGATTAAAGGCCTATATTTATTAGGATTTTACTAGTAAAGCATTAGAAATTTAGCTTTTCTATATCCTTTAAGATATATAGGTCCCCTATTAGTGGAGATAGGCTTAGCTTCCCCTTTTTTATAAGGAATATAGCTTATAAAGTGCTCTTTAAAATTAACTAAATACACTATAGAGCCTATATTATAAAGAAGGGAGTTCTTTATTACTTTATAATTAAAATTAAAGGCTTTAGAGGGTTTTTTATCCTTTAGGTCTTTAGTGCTAGCAACACTGCTAAAATCACTAAATTTAGTGGATTTGCTACTAGCACTAAGGCTACTAAGTCTGCTAAAAAGCTCTAAAGAGCTATTAGTAAGGTTAAAATTGCCTAGTATAAATACGCCCTTCTAAGCCTTATCCTTAGCCTTTTTAGAGGATTTCTTAGGCTAGTTTTTGCCTTTCTTTTTATTAAAAGAGGACTTAAAATTTCCCTTATTTTCTTAGAGGTTATTCTTTTTATTATTCTTATTTTTATAAGAATTAGAGGTCTTATTTTCTTTAGAGCCCTTATATACGGATTCCTTAGAGCTTATAGCTCTATAATTCAGAGCTTTAGCTACAGTAGAGCTCTTATCTCGCTGCTCTTCTAGCAGGTCTGCCATTAAAAATTACAAATTTAGTGCCCCTATAGGGATCCCTAAGGCTCTATTAGTCCTTATAACAAATTATTGCCTTTTTACCTACTAAGGAAAAGTAGATTTTAATGCTTATAAATATTAATTTACTTAATCTATAGGTTCTATAGAAACGCTAAAAATTGCTAGTTTAGCTAGTAAATTATTAAATAAAGCATTAAAAGCCTCTAAGGATCCCTTAAAGCTTTAGAAATTAAGGCTATAGAATTAAGAATATAGAGAGCTACATTGTATTTTAGCACTCTAAGAATACTGCCTTTCTAAAAGGCTAAAGGCTTCTATTAGGTCTTATTGCTAAATTATAGCGGCCTAAGGGCCCTTAGAACAGCTATCTCTTAGAAGTATAAGAATAATAGCTTAGTTAGAATTGCTTAAATTACTAGAAAATCCCTTAGGATTATCTAAAAAATTAGGCATTCTTAAAGCCCTAAATTAAATTACTAAGGCTTATTTCCATTAATTATAATTTTCCAGTCCCTTTAGCCTTATAGCCTCTAAGAAGCTATAAACCCTTTTATTAAATTCCTTAATAATAGAGTTATTATAGAAATTTAATATATTAAAAGCCTTATTTTAGCTTACACTCCTACTAAAATTAGGATCTTTTAGTGGTGTATTTACTAGCTTATTTACTAGGTTATTAGCTATAGTTATAGCTAAATCTTCTAATTTTTATAGAATATTAGAGATATTATTATTCTAAGTAGCAATTTACTAATTTATAGAATTAACCTAAACCTGCTCTTAGCTCTTAGCCTAGGGCCCTAAGTTTATAGAGTCTATAGCTACTAAATTATAGAGAAAGGAAAAGCTCTATAAAGTAGGAATTTACAGAAAAAATACCTATAAAAGCTTTTATTTATAGGTCTTAGCCTTTAAAAATAGAAATGTTTCTAAGGCCTTTATAGAAGAAAAGCTTTTATAATGTTTCCTTTTTATAGAGAGGAATACCTCTATACTCTTTTTATAGAAATAGAAGTTTTCTATATCTTTTCCTTTTTTTTTTTTTTATAAAAGTAAGAATACTTCTATAATTTATAGATTCTATTTTTATAGAAGTAGAATTTCTTCTATACTATATTTCTCCCTATTTTATAGAAGGGGAGACTTTTTTTAGTAAATTTATTCTATTTTTATAAAAGGAATAATAGCTTCTAAGTCTTTCTTTAGGTCTGTACCTTAATATAGAAAATTTAAATAATTTCTAGTGAATTTTCTCTTTATTCTATAAAATTTAGTGAATTTTTTAGTACTTAAAAAGTGCTCTTAAGCTTATAACCTATTAAAAATAAGGGGTTTATAGAGGCTTTTACCCTCTAAAATACTAAGGTAGTGAGGCTTAGTAAGCCAGCGGTTAGAAGGTCTCTATAGCGCTATAGTAGTTACTACAGGCTTTATTTCTACATTAAAAGCTTAATACACGCTTTTTAGCATGTAAAATACGCTAAATTTTAGCTTATAGAATGTAAGTGAATTTTCTTAGATTTTATCTAATTTATTTAATGTTATAGGTAGTAGGTTTAATTAACAGTCTATATAGTTATAAGTAGCTATAAGGAGATAAGTGTTTTTCTTTATATACTTACCAAGCCTATTAATGGATCTATATAGCTAGCGGGGGCTTATAAGCCACTTTTTATTTTCTATAAAATTTATTTATATAGGAAAATAAAAAAATAGACTTATAGCTACATAACTAACCTGCTAATGTATACACTAAAATTTTACTTAGTGAAAATCTATATATAAAAAAATCCTAAAAATCTAAAAATTAGGAAATTTATATAGAAAAATTCCCCTTACTTTAGCGATAACAAAACTCCTTACATTTCCTCTCTATAACCCTTAGTCCTTACACAATTTAATTCTAAAGACCTTCCATTTCCTCCTCTAGGGTGGCCCGTAGGTCACGTGACCCAGGGCCTTGCAGCCGCTGGGCAGCGCAGCCCAAATCTTCAATTAGAATTTAACTAGCGTGCCTTGTTGCTGCAAAAATCAATCGCTAAGGCTGACGGTCCGTCAGCTTCCTAATTAGGCGTGCGCCAGCTGTTAAAGCGCGCAATTGAGGGCGAAAAGGCTAGAAAAGTGGGGCGCTCGCAGCTGCGAGCTCTTGGCCGGAACATCCATTTTTGCGCTTGCCGCGCGCGCGCGCACGTGTGTGTTGCGCGCACCGCCGCCGGCTTTCAACCTAAAGACCCTCTATAGAGGTCAGGGTTGGGGTCGTTATAAGGCCTGTTGAAGGTCCTTATAGTGGATGAGGTCTCCTGAAAATAGCTGTTATTTTCAACAGAAATTATTTAATTAATCCTAGTAATTTATATTATTAGTAAGATTAAGCTAGCGACTATAATTAAGGAATTTAGAAGATATAGTAAGTTAATTATATAATAGTATTAGAAATAAGGGGTTTACAGAGGCTTTTGCCCTCTGGAATACTAAGGTAGTGAGGCTTAGTAAGCCAGCGGTTAGAAGGTCTCTGCAGCGCTATAGCGGTTGCTACAGGCCTTATTTCTACGTTAGAAGCTTAATACACGCTTTCTAGCACGTAAAATACGCTAAATTCTAGCTTATAGAATATAAGTGAATTTTCTTAAATTTTATCTAATTTATTTAACGTTATAGGTAGTAGGTTTAATTAACAGTCTATACAGTTACAGGCAGCTGTAAGGAGATAAGTGTTTTTCCTTATATACCTACCAAGCCTATTAGTAGATCTATATAGCTAGCGGGGGCTTGTAAGCCACTTTTTATTTTCTATAAAATTTATTTATATAGAAAAACAAAAAAATAAACTTATAGCTATATAACTAACCTGCTAATATATGCACTAAAATTTTACTTAGTGAAAATCTATATATAAAAAAATCCTAAAAATCTAAAAATTAGGAAATTTATATAGAAAAATTCCCCTTACTTTAGCGATAATAAAACTCCTTACATTTCCTTTCCACAACCCTTAGTCCTTATATAATTTAATTCTAAAGACCTTCTATTTCCTCCTCTAGGGTGGCCCGTAGGTCACGTGACCCGGGGCCTTGCAGCCGCTGGGCAGCGCAGCCCAAATCTTCAATCAGAATTTGGCTGGCGTGCCTCGTTGCTGCAAAAATCAATCGCCAAGGCTAACGGTCCGTCAGCTTCCCAATTGAGCGTGCGCCAGCTGTCAAAGCGCGCAATTAAGGGCGAAAAGGCTAGAAAAGTGGGGCGCTCGCAGCTGCGAGCTCTTGGCTGGAACGTCCATTTTTGCGCTTGCCGCGCGCGCGCGCACGCGTGTGTTGCGCGCACCGTCGCCAGCTTTCAACCCAAAGACCCCCTATAAGGTCTCTATAGAGGTCAGGGTTGGGGTCGTTATAAGGCCTGTTGAAGGTCCTTATAGTGGATGAGGTCTCCTGAAAATAGCTGTTATTTTCAACAAATAGTAATTAATAAAGTTAATTAAGGGTTAGTAATTAATAGTAAGGGAGCTTGCTTAACCTAAAATCTTTAAAAAAAAGTTGCTTCTTTAAAGAATCCATAATTTATACAACCTAACTATTAAAGGATTAGTTAATAGCAATTACTACTATATTATAAGACTTTAAAAAGGGGCTTATAGCTATAAAAGGGAATAAAAAGACTATAAGGGTTCTAAATAAGCTAAAAGCTAACAGAACTATCTTAAGTAATAATAATAAGAGAGAGAGAGAGCTAGAAGCTAACCACGAGCTGAGGTAAGTGGAGGCCCGAGGGGCTGACCACGTGACTCAGCGCAGTGGGGGACCCAACAGCATATAAGAGAAGGCGCCTAGGGCACGACAAGCTCTAGGAGCGACTTAGCGGCGCGCTAGCAGCGAGGGACAAAAAGGCGAGAGCACATATATATGATAAAGGCCAGAGAATATAACCTTCACCTCCTCGTACCTACCTTCTAGCGACCTCGCAGATCGACCTCTACGTCTCAGTCTTCACTCTACAAGCAATCCTCCCATCAAGCCGTGACAACAAAGCTTCCGCGACGGAGTCAACATTCAACAACCTGTATCGTGCTAGTCCTGTCTAATTGCCTCATAGTACCGGCGTCGGAGAGGCCGGTCAGGCTACGCATGAACCTGCTTTTTAGCAAAAGATGAAGCCGCTGGTGCTTGCTCTCAGCCGATAAGGAGCCCCTTACCCCTTGTAATTCCTGTGGCCCTGTCGCGAAATTCCTAAGTTTCTACACAGCCTCATCGCCCGCGGGGAACCGTCGGCCTTGGCGGGCTATTCTGCTCGGTATGTACAATACACCCCTTGGATTATTTGCAAGCAGGTACAAGCCCCTCTTCTTAGCGGATACATACACGCGACTATAAACAGAGTTGCTAGCCGGGGGTTGCTATAGATTATCTCTTTGGTGCGCAGAAGGCTACATTTAGTGTACTGACCTACACTATTATCTAATAAAAACATTAGAAAGATAAGTACCTTTTATAAGCATAAATTTTAATATAAACTAAAGTATCTAAATACTCAATTCTATATAACTTATTAAGTAAGATTGTGTATATAGTATATATTAAAATGTTACGTTTGTCTAGCCAATTAGATATTGAAGAAGAGTGGGGGGTACCTGAGTGTAGCCTTCTGCGCACCAAAGGGATAGGGGATCTTAGGCTACTTATTCGCCTATATAAATAAGGCTGTGCCTAATGCACCTTTAGATCCCTAACCATGCGATCGCAATTTCCGAAGCGGTACTTGATTGGTCCAACAGCCCCTGTTAAGTCACAATAATTCAAGGGTTGTACTGTATGTACATACTTCTTACTGTATGTATGTACCTATGTATATGCCCAACGTCATGATCGGCAAGTCGAGAACAAATGCGCCATTTCGCAGAACAGGCGGGCATGTACCACCAACAAAATTAACGAGGGGTTGGGAAAATGTGCCTCGTGCATCTCTTTGATGCCGAGAGGGCTACATTTACGTACTGATCCACTTTACCATCCAATAAAATAAAGTTTAGTAAAGGTACGTTAGGTAGTATACATTAATTTATATTATTCCACAAGTACTGGGGGCATTAAAGGGTATATAGCGGTACTTACTTTTCTCTATAGAATCGCATACTTAATAGGTCCTTAGAGGTAATGTAGAGAAAAGCGGGGGCTTCCTGAGTGTAGCCTTCTCGGCATCAAAAGAGGTACAACGCTCCCAGCTTGCGCAAAATGCTTCCATCACCGGGCAAGCACCATAGCAATCACGCCAGTCCGCATGCACCACAGTCGAATGTACGAGCAGCAAAAGATGAGATGGCAGTGATTACAAAACAGCTCAAAAGTATTACGGTACAGAATGTAGATTCTACAGCAGTAACAAGACAAAAGGGAAAATGTACGCTCAAACTGGCAAATTATGCCGCTCCTCTCCTCTGCCATCCGAGCCATCGTCGTCCACCCTCACGCTGTAGGTGACCGATTTGAAAATGGCGCCATTGTCGAGAATAGTCTCGCGACTGGCCGACTTGTCGGCGGAGTGAAAGGCACTCTTATCGGAGCTGAATTCGCTGAGCTTGTAGCGTTGTCCGCTGTGCAGGACCTGGTTGGATATTCGCTTGCTCTTGGAGGCGCCGTAGCCACCAGAGTATTTGCTCCTGTAATCCTTGGCCTTTTTCGCGAAGAAAGGTGCCAGGAAGGGGAGGGAAGAGACCATGTTCTGGAAGCAGTCAGAAGGTAAGTCAATAAAGCATCCTTGTTACGAGACATGAAGTGTACATGTTTTGGACCACAGACCAGAGGTGTGTGGTAGGGTGTGATTGGGCGTATTTGTAGGGGGTGGGGGAAAGAGAGGTGGAGGAAGAGAAGAGAGAGAGAAAAGAAAAGACATACGCCGACGTTGAACTCAATGGTGCCCCAAAGCACAAGCATAGTGGAGTTGCCGTCGCCATTCTGAATGCGGTCGATTTGAAGATAGCGAAGAACGGAGCAGATCGTGGTAAAGAGACCAAGCATGAAGATGGCAATGAGGCCGAGCTTCCTTTCGAAGCGTACGTTTAGCTTGAGCAGGACAGGAATGGGCAGCACGGCCACAACCACGTCCGAGACGATCGTGACAACAGCATAGCCTGTAAAGGATGGGCCAGGCTGGAGACAGCTCCCCGCCAACCACGGCTTCCAAGACTTTTCCACCGGCGTGCAGGCAAAGATGAGCGAGAGCGCGCAGCCGACATGTGCCAGGAAGACCGCGGCGATGGTGGCCCGTACCACCGTACGGTATGCCTTGCGGTCCGTTCCCTGCAACAGGCGCAAGTAGCTAATGAGGAGGGCGATCTTGAAGAAGCTGATGCCGAGCTGATAAATCGGCCGTCCGGCGAAGTTGACCCGCGAATAGGGTCCAATGTTTCCCACCGGCCGCAGCCTGATAGGCAGACCCAGACCGTACTTGGTCTGCACGATGCAAAGAATCGAGTAAGTACAGGCAAACACCGCCGATAACATGGCCATGTAGTCGTCTGCGGCAAGGCCACGAGCCTTTGACCGGATCCAGAGCCGGCTGCTCACCGTGGCCGTGGACAGAACCGACAGCACGATGCACACGACAAGTATGGTCGCCCATTGAGATTGGTCGTCAACCTCGGGAGCCGCATTGACGACCCAGCCCATGTTGGAAAGGACAAGCAACAAGTTGTCTGTGATTTTTAATGGCGATGGTGGAAAGGGAAAAGAACCGATCAGACGTTGCTCGAAAGCCGTTTGTAGATTTCGCTTGTTGTAGTCAGCCACATGGGGGCGAGGGGAGGGAGAGACAATTCTCTTATTCCTTGGCTTCAATGCTCCTTTTCCTTTTTCCTATCTCTTCTTCTGATTATGATGGTTTATTTTCTTTTTCGCCACAATTAGCCGCCGTCTCCGGATATCGCAATGAGGGGACGCACAGATGCTGGCTGGCGTATGTAAACGATGGCCAACGACGACGGACGCGTAACGTGCTGTCCAGCGAGACCGGGAGATGGAATCTGAGGGTCGATACGGGGACCGTGTCCTTGATCTTTTTTTCGTTCTTTTTTTTTCTTTGTTTATTTATTTAGTTTTCTTTTTTCTTTTTCTTTTTTTCTTTTTTTCTTTTTTTTTCTTTTTTTTTGTAGGATAGAGGGGCGGGTAACGCTAACACTCAGAAATGCCCAGAAATGCGCCCAAAGAATGCACGCGAGCAGAAAGGGACCTATAGGAGAAGGAGAAGGAAGCAATTATTGTTTAAGAAAAGGAAAAAGAAAAATAAATCAGAAGAAGAAGAAAAAAAGAGTGCGTGAGAGTCAAGTGGCGGTTTGGTTCGTTCGGAATGGGTGGCGGGACGGCGTGAAGGTGGATGATAGACGTTACTTTATCTGCTGGGTCTAGAGAAACCGCTCTGTAAAAGTAAAACCCGCATATTACAAGGTCATCCATTATCATTCTTGGTATTTTTCGTATGTGCTAGATGGCTACGTTGCGTGTCAGGGTACCGTCAGCCAGCTTCCCTGGCAGTTCTGACAGTTCAACGAACTGACAGACAACTGATGGACAGATGCACGCCGCGCCAAGGCTACTCCAACTGTCCAGGTCTACCTCTAACCCGAGCTTGCCGCGTCCGTAGTGGCCAGTGAAGTGCTAGCGCTTCTCGTTAATCTGGTGTGCTCCCTTTTTGTTCCCATTCGCTTGCTCATGCTGGGTAGCGTCCCCGGAGCTTGCAAAGCTCCGAGGCCAGTTGCAGGGTTGTCCACCGGCGTCCGTTTTCCACGTCGATCCGAGATATTTCGAGTTTCGAAGGGATGGTGGTGGGTTGTATGTACATGTGCATGTACATGTATTTAGTAAGTACCTACTTACCCTTAACCTACCTAGGTACTTAGGTACCTAAGTGAGAGTTGAGTTCCCGTCCCTCCCTTCCTTTGGCAGTGGGGCGGCCTTGTGCAAAGTGCAAGGAAGGGGTAGCAACGGAGCTTCCCGATTTGCGGATTTGCCCCTCTCAAAGGGATGCCGCATGGATGCCTCTTGCCATCTTATTCCGATGATTCGTCCTTCGTGGAAATGGGAAATGGCGGCCGGAGCATCTATCCTAACACTGTGGTGGAGAACAAGATGCGTAGTTTTTGATGCAAAATGAGCAACCTATCTTCTCCTTCTTCTTTTTTTTTTCGGGTACGGGATAATATCGAATGAGTAAGCATCCTCCTTCATCTCAATGTCCAAACATGGACAGTTCGTCGCAACTTGACAGCTTACCTTCCTCATCTGAGGCAAGGAGGGGTAGTTTTCCACAAGCCGGCGTCAGGACGTCATTCCGAGCCGAGAGGGGTACTTTGCCTGGATCTAGCTCAAAGGGTTCAAAGGCTGGCTTCGGCTTTCCACCATCGTGGCTGTCACCCGCGGACGAGGGAGGAGCGTACTAAACAACGCCACCTCCGAAAAGCGACACTTCTTGGCCGCGGCCGAGGCCAGGACCAGCGGATTCGAGCTGCGCCATTCCCAGATTTGGTGTTTCACTATTCTGCACATCAGTCCTCGTGGAGCTGTTCTAAAATTGCAAGTATCCCCTTTGCCTTGCTACGGCAGTCTTGGTGTCACGTATACATTGTCTTCACAAAGCCAATGAGACAAATTGTCCGACGCCTTGATTAATAAGAATCTAGATAGAAAAATGCATTGTACGGTCGTCACCTGACACCACACCTCATGATAGGAGATGTTATCAGGACCAGCCAGACGCCGTCCCGGAAGGAAGCAGAAACGCCGTCAATGGCAAACGTCTCGTCAAAAGCCATGTTTTGTCCATGATAGCTGAAGTGTGCTTGGATGAAAACTTTTATTCAAGGACGCGTACTCGGTGAAGACGTTCCCGGTGTAGGTCCAGCTGATGAAGTTCCTGTAGTACAGGCACGATAAATGGCGAAAACGACTTGTGAAGAAAAGGGCGTCAGGTAGGGATCGTTGTCCTGCTTCGGCGACTCGCACGAATACGCACCTCTGTAAGGGGATCGAAAAGAACCCGAGCTCGAAAATGTTATTTTCCCTCAACCCCGGAAAGTAAATGGCTTCTTCAAGAAGGTACTGCCGCACTTCACATGCAAAATGTGATGAGGAACGTGCCTCGAACAAGGTTTTGGATTCTTACATGACGGACCGCGAATGGAGTAGAGAGTGAACTTGTCCGAGACCTGACTGGCCCGGTCCAGATTTCCGAGTTTGGCAAGCACCGCAAGCACATTGCAGACTCCTGCTGTCGTCCTGCTTGCAGGAAGTAATTACCGATGCTGGAGGCGAAAAGGATAGCTCTCGTGGCTTGGGCACGTAACACCCAGAAATGAATGTCCAGTCGGGTCTCGTCATGACATGGCATCGGCGCTGCTGTTAGCTGGACAAGCGACCTCACTCGTACCCATCTACAAAAGTGCTTAGGTGAGTACCTGCCTACCTAGCTACCTAGAAGGTGCCCAGATATTGAGGTAGTACTACATGACTCGACGTGACAGCGGCTGGTCACTGGTTGCTAAATGACCTGACAGTTACGTAGTGCATATAGGCACGTGCGTATACATGTACTTAATGTATGAAGTATGTATGTTCAACCTTTCTCAAGTATGGTCCGCGGCGACTACCTCTTTGATGCCGAGAAGGCCACCCTTTCCCGCCGTATCCATATTTCTTTACCAGCGAATTGGGTCGGCCTGGAGAAACGTCCAATGAGCTGTAAAAATATAAGTGTTCGGCGGTGTAGCCTTCTCCGTATTAAAGGCATGTGTTTTTCAAGCTCCTGGTTGTCGTAAGCTTGACATGACAAAATCCGTCGCATACAGCATTGCCTTGGTCCTCGACCAAGGTTCCCTTCGTTGAGGACCAGGACTATGGCGGAGTCTTCGGTCCGACAGCGTTGGAATATTTGAAGACCAAGGTCGGGTTGAAACACCAAAAAAGGGGGGTGGCCACCAGCTGGGATAAAAGTAGGTAGGTACAACAGTTCATACAACATCGTGTATATGCATGGATGGCTGCATCCGAAAAGCACCTTGGGACTTGGCCATAATGGGCTTTTTTCCATGTGCTTTTTTTCTTTTTTTGGCAAGCCCCCTGCGTGCAGCTATCGAGGGCAGAGATTCGCGTGTGGAGGACTCGGCAGTAGCGACGGGCGGCTGTGGCCCAGCGCTAAGATCATCGTTCATCCGGGAGTTTGGGACAGACCCTGACGCTTGACGTGGAGGGATTGAGAATCGACGTGCTGACGGGCGGACATGGTCGGTGGCAGTCAAGGGCGCCAATTTGTGGCTGCAGAAGAAAAGCTCCGGCGGGGGATTTTGACGAGCGATTTGACGACAATTGCCGTGTTTCGCTGGAACAAGAGACGGCGGGGAGCTAGTGAGCCCATTTGTGAATGGCGGGCCTGGAGCGACGGCAACATTCCGAACAGTCTTGGACCAATTGGCAGGTTCGCTCAGGCGTGGCCAATCAGCCTGTCGGGTCATTCGATGGGTCGATGGGTCGCTGGCGGCCGGGCCCCTGGATCTCCCAACGCATTCACGTCGGCATCGCAAGCCATCAGACGCACTCCGCTCGATCCTCTCCACAGACCAGGCCACTGGCACTTGGCACTTGGCGCCGCGCATTGTTGGCAGTTGGCAGTTGACAGTGGGCAGTTGGCACTTGGCAGTGGGCAGTGGGCAGTGGGCAGTGGGCACTTGGCACTTGGCACTTGGCACTTGGCACTTGGGCAGTGGACAATCTGACAATTGACTGCTCGATGCATTGGATGCTGTCTGGTCCGCCGCCCGCCACTGCGACTTGACGCAATCGCCACGCGCTGCTAACGTTGTCTGGTCGCTCATGGGCGACCTCACCACATGTGGTCTGGTGCTTCCTTCCTTGCCCGGCCTTAAGATTGGACCAATGCCCTCGCCGACAGAATCTGCCCGCCCCGGATGCCGTCGTTTCTCTCGCTCTCCTGCCCCGCTTGTTTTTGCTGATGTTCTCAGCCGAGATTCTGTGACCAAGTCGCTCTTGAATAACCATCGTTGCGATATTTCAATCCTCTGCCACATTTTTGGACCCGTCCGTCCCCAGCTTCAGCATCGAGGCCCCTGAGCGCGCGCACCACGGTGCTTTACTCGCTGCCATCGACGGGTTACGCCTCTTCTGTCGCCCCGGCGCCGTGGTGCCTCGTCCCTTGCTGAAGCATTCAGAATTCAGACATCCAGGACGTTTACTTGGCCGGCCATCGCATGTGAAGCATTTGTTTTTCTTGACCTCGATCCGTGCCTTCATCCACCGCCGTCCCGTCCCGTCTCCCTCGGTTGTCGACAAACGCGCTCCCTTCCAGGAATTTTCCAGCCATCATGTCGTTCATCAGCGACGAGAAGACGATCAACACCGACATCCGTCATGCCCTTTCGCCATCCTCGAGCAACAGTGCCAGGGGCTCCAAAACTGCCACCCCTGGCGTTACCAACGTCGACGCTGCCTGGAATTTCCTCAACAATCATCGCGATGCCCCTGGTGTCGATGCCGTCAACCTGAATGCTTTGCGCCGCAAGATCGACTGGCACATTGTGCCTCTCATGTTCTTGTGCTACACGATGCAATTTCTCGACAAGGTTATTTTGAATGTGAGTAGTAAAAAAATAAGAAAGAAGGGGGTGGGGGGGGCTTTTTCATTTGAGCAAGGAAACTATTTGACTATTTGTCACACTGGTGACTCGGGACGAAGATTCTTGGCATTGCCATTACACATGGCACAATTGTTCAATACGGATAGAAGACTAACGATTGTACTCGATTAGTACGCAGCCGTCATGGGGATCAACAAAGATCTCAAGCTTGCCGGGAATGACTTTTCCAACATTGCCACGTTTCTCTTTGTTGGATTGTTGTGCTTCGAAGTTCCAAACAGTACGTACAACGTGCCGAAGGTCGAGAATTACGTTTACGCAGTGGGAGAGGAATTGGTCACTAACCACATGGTTTTTCCAAACATTACAGCCTACTTTCTTCAGATTTTTCCTGCCGCCAAGTGGCTTGGTGCCAACGTCATTCTCTGGGGTGTCGCCACTGCCAGTGGTGCTGCTGCTCATAACTACCACGGTTTGCTGGTATCTCGTATTTTCCTGGGCGTGTTCGAGGCTACCATTGCCCCGTCCCTGATGCTCATCAGCAGTCAATGGTACACCAAGTCCGAGCAGGCTCCCAGATTTTCCTTCTGGTATCTTGGTCTCGGTCTCGGTCAGATTATCGGTGGTCTCGTCTCCTTTGCCTTCCAGCACATATCGCCTGGTGCTGCACTTGCCGGGTGGCGAACAATGTTTATCGTCTTGGGCTGTCTGACCGTCGTTTTCGGCATCTGCACCGCGCTTTTCATCCCTGACACGCCGATGAAGGCCAAATGGCTCTCCGACACGGAAAAGGTTGCTTTACTGAAGCACGTCAGTATCAACCAAACCGGTATTCAGAGCCGCAAGTTCCGTTTCAAGGAAATCCTCGAGGCTCTCATGGATCCTCAGGTCTACCTGCTGCTTCTGTCCGTCATCTTGCTCTCCATTTCTAGCGGAGTCGTCACCACATACTCTGCTACGCTGATCAAGAACATCCTTTCGGATGAGTCACCAACCTATGCTCCCAAGAAGGCTGCTCTTCTCAACATGCCCTCTGGCGTCGTCAGCATATTCTTTACCCTGATGGTTGGCTATGGCATTCGGCGGCAGTCTCAACGATGGGCTTGGATCATTGCATGTATTATCCCTGCGTGAGTAAAAAGTCTCGTCTCGGCCTTGTCACTTTTTTACGGACCGACGCGACCAAAGGGCTGTACTAACCTGGTTTGTGAAAAAGCATCATTGGTGGTGCTCTAATGTCCTTTTTGCCCAAGTCCAACAAGTCGGGTCTGCTGGCCGGCATCTACCTGGTCAATGCCGTAGTGGCTCCCCTCGCCATTTTCTACAATGTAAGTGGAGAAGCAATGTTTTGCACGTCTTTTTCCTTTTTTCCTTTTTTCTGTTTTCCCTCTTCTTTCTTCTATATTTATATAAACTGACCCATGGCATGCTTTTAGTGGACTATGGCCAACTGTGCCGGAGCTACGAAGCGTGCTTTCGTAGCTGCGCTGGTTTCGGGATCCTTCTCCATCGGCAACATCATCGGGCCCCAAACGTTCCAAGCGCGCGACGCTCCGGACTTCCGCCCTGCCAAACTTGTCGTCATGGGGACGCAGGCTGGCTGTGCCGCCACCACGTTTTTGCTGTTCTTGTATTATGTCTGGGCCAACAAGCGCCGAGACGACCGCAGCGAAGAAAACGAGGAGCATTACCTGTCTCCTGATGTCTGGGCTACTTTGACCGACAGGGAGAATAAGCAGTTCCGATACACCTATTGAGAAGAAAGCATAATGAAGAAATGATTGTTTTTTACTGCAGATGTCAATGGGTCAGGATTTGTATGTACGACTGCACGGCAGGAATGACTGCGGTCTTGGGAGCATACACGTAAAATTTGCTGATTATGTGTATAAATGGGAAATCAGTAAAACGATGGGAGCGTTCTTGACGTGGCGATTTCTCGACACAGGTTGTGTTTGTTTGTAGTCATAAAGAGGGTGATGTATATCAACCAAACAAGCACCATAATGGTACTGTTTCTCTACAAAGCAAGCAGTGTGCCGCCTTGAGTTTTTTTTTTTTGTTGGCTTTCTGGCTTTTAATGAATATGTATGTTCATACAAAAACTATGACATAATACAAGTGCATTGAACATGTCTTGTTTCCTCAAGAAATTGTTTTGTGTATATTGACGATATGCTAACATGTCAATCCAACAAGGATCAAACTAGCCGCCGTTTCCCCTAGCCGCCATACAAATTTTTTTACCCATAGTGAATATGTATTTTCAGTAACTAGGAAATCACGGATGCATCACATGACTTTGTTTTCGTAGCAGGGTTGTGTTGAATTTCATGGATGGAGCGAGATGGAATTCGAGCAAGCTACAATGGCTGTTGTTTTTTTTTTTCGTGGGCAAAAGTGCGCGTACTTTTTTCTTTGTTTTATTTTATGACTACGCCGGCACGCGGGGCGTACCCATTCGACATGGACTTGCTGGGTATTCACGACAGGGGGAGCGTTGTCTGGGTTCACTGGGCAATTTTATGCGGTGATTTGTTCTTGATTGTGGGTCGTGCGCTCGCACTGACCTCGATATCGTCTGGTTCTATCTAGGCAGCCGGACGGGTCTGGCGGGAGGGGACATGGACCCCGGAACAGACGAGTAGACAAATGTGCCCAAAGGAAAAGAAAAAGAAAAGAGAAACCCAAATAAACGCCGGTGATGGTCAGGACAAGCGGATGTGGTCATTTCCTCAAACAATACATGCCAAACGTTCTCGGCAGAAAAGGCAGGCCATCTTAGACGGCGGGACCGGCCTTGACGACGTCCTCGGTCGCCTCGCTCTCGTACTTGGTAAAGTTGTCGCGGAAGAGCCTGCCCAGCTTGAGGACTTCGTTCTGGAAGCTCTCGGAGCCGGCGGTCCAGGCCTTTTCGGGGTTGAGCAGGTCGGCCGGGACGTTGGGGCACGTCTTTGGCACCTGCAGGTTGAAGACGCCATAGTTTTCGTACTCGACGCGGGCGAGGTCGCCCGAGTGGATGGCGTCGAGGATGGCGCGCGTGTACTTGAGGGGACAGCGCTTGCCGCCGTGGGCGAAGCCGGCGCCGACCCAGCCCGTGTTGAGGAGCCAGGCGTTGGCCTGGTGCTGCTCAATCTTGTCGGCCAGCATCTTGGCGTAGCGCATTGGGTGCAGGGCGAGGAAGGGCTGGGCGAAGCAGCTCGAGAAGGTGGCCTGGGGCTCCGTGACGCCGTCCTCGGTGCCGGCCATCTTGGAGGTGTAGCCCGAGATGAAGTGGAACATGGTCTGGGCGCGGTCCAGCTTGGAGATGGGGGGCAGCACGCCGCGCGCGTCGCACGTCAGCAGGATGATGTTGGTCGGCATGTTTTCCGACAGGCAGGGGATCTTGGCGTTGCTGATGTACTCGATGGGGTAGGCGCATCGCGTGTTCTCCGTCAGGGTCGAGTCGTCGTAGTCGACCTCGCGGGTGTCGGGGTCGAAGACGACGTTCTCCAGGACGGAGCCGTAGCGGATGGCGCCGTGGATGTCGGGCTCCTTCTCGGCCGACAGGCCGATGCACTTGGCGTAGCAGCCGCCCTCGATGTTGAAGACGCCGCGATCGCTCCAGCAGTGCTCGTCGTCGCCAATCAGCGCACGGTTGGGGTCGGCGGACAGTGTCGTCTTGCCCGTGCCCGACAGGCCGAAGAAGAGGGTGACGTCTCCGTCCTTGCCCTCGTTGGCCGACGAGTGCAGGGTCAGGACATTGTGCTTGATGGGCATCTCGTAGAAGAGGACGGTGAAGACGCCCTTCTTCATCTCGCCGGCGTACTCGGTGCCCAGGATGACCATTTCCTTTTGCGAGAAGTTGATGGCGACCGAGGTGGCAGAGGTCATGCCCTCGGTGTAGCGGTTGGCCGGGAAGGAACCGGCATTGTAGATGGTGTAGTCGGGATGGAAGTGTTCCAGCTCCTCACGGGGCGGACGGATGAGCATGTTTCGCATGAACAGAGCATGGTAGGCGCGGGCGCAGATGACACGGACGCGGATCCGGTATTTTTCGTCCCAGCCGGCGTAGCCATCCACGACGTAGATGCGGTTGCGCGTGTTGAGATAGTCGACGGCACGCTCACGGTTGATTTTCCAGACCTAAGAGGAAGACGTTGTGTCAGCAGAAGAGTTTGGCCGTTACCAGCACACGGAGACAGGGGCGACACGCGACAGCGACAGGTGACAGGGGCTAAAGGGGTAGGGAGGGGTTCATGAGATGCATTATGCAGCATGCAAATCTCCGGCCCGTCTATTCCCGCTCTACGCCCGGGCCAGGAACATTTCGGAATAATGCGGATAGCAGTGATATGGGGAAAGTGGAGACGTGGACGCGGGGACGTGGAGGTACAAAAAAAAAAGCATGTGAACCTCGAGGCACCGCAGCCGAGCCAAGCCGCAGCATGCAGCTGACAGATGGTGTGCATGACGACATGTGTCTCGCAAGTTGAAAGATAAGGGGAAAAGAAAGAAATAAAGAGAAAAGAGAAAAAAAAAAAAAAAAAAACTCACCTCGCAGCTCATGGGCTTGTTGACGGGACCCCACCAAATGTCGTCCTTTGACGAGGGCTCCTCGACGATGCGCTTGTCCAGCGGCGACCGGCCCGTCTTCTTGCCCGAGTAGGCAGTCAGGGCACCGCTCGAGGTAATGGCCGAGCCCGTCTCGTAGACGAGGGCATCTTCGTACAGGGCGGCGACGGAAGGGTTGGGGATCTGGGAAGCACCTGTCAGTCCTCGGCGTCGGCTGTCTGGTTGGTGTGCCGCGGGGCGAATCTGATGACGGCGCGACACACGCAGTTGGACGAGGTATAGTACATACAATGGCAACGCGGTCGTAGTCGATGTGAGCCGTCTCGTGCAGCTCCTCCTCGAGCTCGGTGTGGTGGTGATGAGGTCTGGTCAAGGACGCGCCGAGTTAGCCGCCAGGCTCCCCCAAGAGGAATGATTCGGGGAGTCGCAGACTCGCAGACTCGCAGGGCCCAAGGAGGCACTCACTGGACACCGCCGGGGTGCAAAGCAGTTTTGTTGACGCTGTTGGCAATCACTAGAGGGGCGCCCAGTCAGTCCAGCACTTGAGGTAGAGGTTGAGGTCGAGGGTCGAGGGTCGAGGAGGGCAAGGCCGGGCCCCGGGTGGGAAGGAGGCAAGAGGGGAAAGAAATCAAGACGAACTCTTGCGCAAATCGGCTCTGGATTCTTGCACCTTGAATCTGGGGCCTTTGACAGATGGGTTGGTGTAGGGAGAATCGGGTCTGACGATGGGATCCGTCATCTCTTTATGTGTTTGCGTCGTTGCCGTCGTTGCGGTTGTTGCGGGACGGCCGAGTGGTGGGTGGCATCTTGTCTGGCCAAGGCAGAGGTGCGGGCAGAGGCGGCAAGGTGTCGGCAGGGGGCGGGGGCGTGCGTGTCTCTGCCACGAGAGGGCGCGGCGCATGGGAACGGAGGACGTGGGTATGGATCTGAGGAGGCGGAGCGACAAATCGTGGGGATGTTGTGGCCGTCTGGGACTGGAACCGTCGTCGAGGACCGTCGTCTGGGACTGCGGGCGTCTGGAAGTCTGGGGATGGCGAGACGATGTGGAATTGTGTGGAGCGGCGGCGCTGCTCGCGTGGAGCTGTGTGGGCTCGTGTGGGTTTGTGTGGGGCCCACACAGAATTCAAGAAGCGTGATTGGATCCGGGCGGGGCAGAGAGGGCTCCGTGCGAGCACAAGCAGGCGAGCAGGCCCAGGCAGCTGATGCAAAGAAAAAAAAATCCCAAAAAAAATCCCGAGCCCACGAATTTGGACCGGAAGCATGTGCCTGGCCAGAGTCGATGAGATAGATGGCAGACGACCATGGCAGACGTGCCGAATTCCACAATCGACAAGCGGCCACATGACCTGCAGACTCTCTGGTCAGCTCCCGTTCGAGGCCCTGACGGCGCGCTGACCTGCGTCGTCAGTCCCGCATCCGCCCGATCGATGCCTGCCATGCCCAGCCATGCACTATGTACTTGAGGCATGTACATGTGTACATGTGTATGTATGTACATGTGTAGGCATGTCTGTGTATATGTCTGTACCGGCCGGCGCTCTGTCTTGTCTGGCGCCTTGGGGAGAACACGTCGTGTCCATGTCTGGCTGGGCCCGTGCCTATTCCGACATTGCCCGCCGACGGGTTTTTTTAGTCTTTTCTCAGGGCTTTTTTTTTAAAAAAAATAATAATAATAAAACGAAAAGGAAAATATACGAGACCGTGGATAACATTCCCTCGCAACATGCGTCTTTTTCACTTCACTCCCTTTCTTTTCTCCCGTCTCCTTTTTTGTTTCTTCGTTCTTTCCTTTGTCCATTTTTCATTTCATGCATCCTCTGCCCGTGTGCGCACGCGACCACCTTCCCGTCTCCCAGCCTAGCCCCACCCCTCTTCGCGCCCCCCGCCCCGGGCGCTTCAGCCCTCACGGGGCGTGCACTTATCCAGCCTGTTTCTCGTCCCGCCCGCAACCCCATTCTTTCGGCCATTTTACATGTGAAAAAAATAAAAAAGTAAAAGATTTAAAAAAAAATCAACTTCATCAATCCACCCCCAAAGAGCACCAAAAAAAAAAAAAAAAAAAAAAAAAAAA
>SRPY01000222.1:0-44079 GCA_018360145.1 Claviceps africana
CCTTTCCTTCTTTCCTATTTTCTTCTTTTTCTCCTCCTACAACCCCTTTTACTCCCGACCACCCTACGTCCTAATTACCATCGTCCAACATGGACCATCCACATCATTTCACATAGAAACAAGATCCCTCACGTCGCGGTTCCCAATTCCCAGCCGTCGACCGCGAAGAGCACCTTTGTCATGGGCAACGACACGCGGCAGCACGGACACCGGGCGCAAACCTGCTTGCACATTTTGCGAAGTCGGAGCGACCAAACTACCCATCTTGCACTGGTCTCGCCCCCCTTCCTCGTCTACATACGCCACTCCTCATGCCGACAATCATGCTTCGTTCCATATAGTACAGTATATTAAGACATCGTCCTCTAGCATCATCATGCCCGACATGCCATTTTGTAAGAAGGGAGACTGTCTGCACGGCCCGCTCTATATCTCGCGGGGCATGACAGCAGTCCTTGATTGTGCCACACTGTACCGGGGTACGTCGAGAGTTGGGGTAATAAAAAGAAACAAGAAAAGAAAGAAGAAGAAAAAAGACAAGAAACCAATAAACGCCGTGCCATGCCGCCACCGAGTGAAGATGTACTGTTATACAAGTGAGGAACCAGACACCATGTTCTATCGTGTCTCGTGTTCCTCGTCCGCAGCGCCGGAACCAGATTGATACCAGGGACCGCTCTTTTTTTTATTTTATTGCCACTCCAGGCTCCCCATCGTGCGCGCGGCGGACTTGGAGTGGTCATACGCGTGTCGTCGAGAAGAGATGCATGGTGTCGCAGTTTCCAAAATGTGTTGGCTGGGTGATGATGTCGACGCTTTTCCATGCAACGGGGAGGAGTCGGAGGAGGTCCGGTCAAAAGCTGCCGCGACCATGGCCGATGTTGCCGTTGTCTTATTTGTCCTTGTACACCTTTGGTTTCCACCCCTGCTGAATCTCGGCCTCCTGCTCGGCCTTCTCACGCATGGGCCCTATCTCGCGCTCGAACCGTTCCTTGGCGCGCACAATCTTGCTCTGCAGGTAGAAGCTGCCGCCCTTTTGCGGATCGTTGGCGTCAAAGAGGCGCTTGTACCGCGCGAGAACCTCGTCCACGTTGGCCTGCCCGCCGGCGGGAGGTTTGACGTTGAGGATCTTGCAGGCCTCCTCGAGGGTCATGCCCGACGAGAGGGAGGCGCCGGCCGAGGAGCCGCCGGCCTTGGCTGCGGCGCGCTGGTATTGCGATGCGGCCTGGGCTTGTTTGTAGGCGGCCAGGAAGGATCGGCCGAGGATGCGGGAGCCTGTTAGGAAGGCTGTGAAGACGAAGCGATGCGCCTGGACGAGCGGAGAGGGGATTAGAATCCGCCGTGTTGTGGAAAAAGGAGGCGGGGGGTCTTCCGATGGACCATGACGGTGGGAGACTGTGCGAGGACGATTGTCGCATTCGGACCCAAAAAAAAAAAAAAAAAAAAAAAAAAAAAAAAAAAAAAAAAAAAAAAAAAAGAGAGAGAGAGAGAGAGGGAGAGAGAGGGGACGACACGGGGATACGTACCATGGCAGGAGGAGGTTGTCAGCCAAGGGAAGCTGCAGTGGCCACCGATATGGGATCGCAGGAGACGAGGAGCCCTAATAAATGCAGGGACCGGGGGGGCAAAAGCCTCTTGCGAACAAGCCGTTTGCTCCTGTCCAAAGACGACACGGCGCTGGACGAGAATTCGCAAATTCTGGGGGTTCGGTGTCGAAGGTCGAGACTCGAAATCCCAAGTGTGGTTTTTCTGCCCGCTCCGCCCGCAGCACACTGACCTTGGGGCGGATTTTTTCGTCTCTGTGCTCAAAACGGCCTAGGGGGGGTTTAGCCGTGCTTCTGCCGCGGCGCACCGGTGGGCATGTCATCGATTGAGCTTGATTTTTTTTCTTTTTTTTTCGTGACGTCTGCCTCTGGGGCCGGAATGGTAAGTAGTTTGAATTTCCTTGCTTGTCGCCTTCTGCAGGCAAGCGTCGTTCCAGGAACCCGTCCAAGAAAAGGGGGCGCATCCAAGATGTAAAGGAACGGAAGTGCAAAAAAAGAACCGGATAAAAAAAAAGGAAAAGAAAAAGGAACGTGATGGATGATGTGCATACCCGTTTCCATGCACGTCCGTGAATTCTCACAAAGAGTCACCACTAGCTTAACATCCGTCGTGCGGTGGGGACTTGTTCCGACAGACCTGCCCGGTTTTCCCAGGGTGTCAAGAAAAAAAGAACAAAAAAAAAAAAAACCGTAGAACAACGGCACAATGAGGACGAATCCCATGACGCCGCAAGAGGTCGCCGTGCTTCTCCAGGAACACGGCAGCAGCCGAGGGCAAACAGGTTCCGAGGCAGCTGGGGATGCCGAGGCCGTCCGTCGACAGAGGACGGAACGACTCGCCGCCGTCTTGTCTTCATGCAGGGACTTGTGGTCCACCGACTCTGAGGAGCTGGATTTAATAGCAGAAAAGCTGGGGGATGGGAGTCGTGATGGTGAGTTTGGTCCGGAGATTGTCTTTGGCCTTTTTTTTTTTTTGTGGTTTTTTATTTGATCACCATGATCGTCATCTTTCCCTCTAGTTTTCCGTTTCCGAAAAAAAAAAGAAAAGAAAAAAAAAACACACACACACAACGGAATGAATGCGTTGCAGGTTGCAGTGCCAGTAGCTGCATCTTCTTTCCCTCCTCTCTCCTTCACCGCTTCCGCCCCCTCCTAGACACTCTTCGTCAAAGCTCACCACAATCGCAGTCGCATGGCGTCTTCCTTACGGAGATTCCGGCATTTTGGACTTCTTCGTCGCCCTTCTCGCCAAAGACCATCTGAGACAGAAACTGCATATTCATGCGCTCCGCCTAATAGGCAACTCCTGCGCGGACACCAATGAGAATCGAGCTCGTCTCGTCGACCAGGATCGCTTCCTGTCCATCACGAAACATGTGACTGACGAAAATCTGCTACCATTCAATGTACCTGTGATATACAATGTCCTGGTAGACTATGGTACGTGGCCCCTGGGAACGTCGGCAGTAGAAACCAAACTTTTTTTTCCTCGGGTTTTTTCCTCTTCTTCTCTTCTTCTTCCTCTTCTTTCTTTTTCCTTTCTTCTTCTTTCTTTTTTACACCTTCATCATCCAAACGCAGCCGCTGACGGTGCCCATAGAGCCTGCCCAGATCCTGGCGTCCAAATCACGTTTGAGCAAGCAGCTCATCAATCTTCTGTCGTCACCGCACATCTCCAAGCACGCGCCCTTCGTGCCGTACATCTGCAAAGTCTTGGCTCTTCTTGTTGCCCAGGAAGACGAGGCGGCGGCTGCTGATCCGGCCACGGTGCGTGTCCTGCTGACGTTGGCCGCTCAACCTGCCGCCAAAGAAGATGTCGAGGACTTCGTCAGTCTAGCAGCCGTGGCCGTGGCCTATCTCGCGAGTGAGACTCTGCAATCCAGCTTAATCGCGGACAACCAAGTGTCGCTACTCATCGACGCCTTCCACCACGCGCACGTGGGCTTGGACACGGATGCGATTGACGACGACGATCTCGTTACCCAAGTCAAACAGTTGCGGTCCTCGTTGCTTTCCACCTTGGCCGACGTGTCCGGCAACGACTCGTTCGCCCTCACATATCCTCTCGCTCACGACGTCCCCCAAACTCTGCTGGACTGGGTCCGTGGCAACAACCTTTTCCTCCAGTCGGCTGCGTGTCTCGTGCTGGGCAATATTTCTCGCTCCGACGATGCGTCCATCGCGTTGGTGGGAAGCCACAGGGTACATGAGCCTCTGGTGAAGCTCATATCCGACGCCGAGGCGACCGACTCTCAACTTCTCCATGCCGCCTGCTCTTTTCTCAAAAACCTCGCCATTCCCATCGCCAACAAACCCCAGCTCAAAGACTTGTTGCTCCCGCAGGCCCTGCCGAGATTATACACCCTCGACACTGTGCCTCAGCTGCAATTCGCAGCTACTTCTCTCACGAGGTTGTTACTTCTCAACTGTCCTGCCAACGTGTGGCGGATCTGCACGCCACTAGAACACAAGAACAAGACGCCTTCCTCAGCCCCATCAGATGCCGGTGAGGAGACAGGCGCCAGCAGCATCATAGTCCTGTATGGACGATCGGACGCAGAACCAATACGACTCGAGGCGGCGAGATGTGTGGCGGCCATCTGTCGAGCACTGCACTCCTCGCCAGTGTCTGGAAAAGCGCCCGAAGTCTCGGTCGTCGACACAGAATCGGCGTCGCCTTCCTCCGACGAAGAAAGGCGAAGAGCATTCTACGCAGCACACGCGGTGCAAAAGCCCCTCGCGTTTCTCGTCACGCAAGATGCATGGCCGTCTTTGAAGTCGGAAGCGTGGTTTGTCCTTGCTCTCATGTCACGGTCCAATGACGGCGCCAGACTGGTTCTATCACTATTGGCAGACGACGCCTCCGCCCAGGCGAGTCTGAAGCAAACCATGGAAGGCGGTCCAAGGACCGAGGATGAGGTCAAGAAGAGCAACCAGAATGATGCGGTCGAGCAGCAACAGGGAGAACAGCCGTCGCCATCCGTGCCAAACTCCATTGCGCAAGGTGGCTTTGCGGCTTCCGACTCGCGGCTCGAGCCTCGACAGATGGACAAGGAGCAGAAGGCGAAGGTGGTCAGGGGGGATGCCGAGAACGTGCTCATCCTGTGCACAGAGCTCGTCAAGCGCGGGGAGGACACCTTGACGGCCGATATGCTGGGCCTGTTGCAGGAATTGGTGCGCGATGGAGCCCGGCGCGCGGTTACGGATCGCTCTCTGTTGCGAGGTTAGTACGGTAGACGTTCCATTTCAGTAGAATAGAATAATCTTGGGCACGTATGCCTGCCTGCCTGCCTGCCTGCCTGCTCACCCGGGCGTGAGACTCGCCTAGACTTGGTTTTGTCATCCATCCTCTGCGCGAGAAGGGACTCCTTTCTCAGTAGTACTTGTCACACGGAGCGTCACGGCCAAGGAAGCAAATGGCGGCTCGACTTGACAATAACAAAGTCATGCTTCGCGTTTTCCATTTCAAAAATTAAAAAAAGACCGAGAAAAAAAAACTTTGATCCATAATCGCAAGGCAAATCATGATGATGCGATAAATTTTTATGAACCTGGACCCTAGAGTATCTTGCTCTACATGAACCCTGGCCCGAGAACTCCCTTCTGAAACGTAGAGCTCTGAACCGACGACGTTAGACCACTTTCTCCTTCCCCAGGAGACGCAAAAGAGCCAAAAGAACCCTCAAACACCAGTTTCCCTGTTTTTTGCTGCTATTTTATTTACTTCTTGGCAGCGCTCTCGGCCTCGGCCTTATCCCTAGCACGCTTCTCACGAGCACCCTGGTATCGCTTGTTGCTTCGGGCGGCGCGCAGGGTGGCGTAGGCCCCACCCTCGATGGGCGCGGGCATCTCGCTCTTCTGGATCTCCTTGACGGCAAGGTCGGTGGGGGCGATGGGCAGGACGGAGGAAATGGTGGCGGCCCGGTTGATCTGGGAGATGTCGGTCTTGGTGTCACCCTTCTTGGGGGCGTTGGACTTGCGGGGCAGCAGGATCAGTCGCTCTCTGTAGGCCTTGAGACGGGCCACGTTGATGGCCAGGCTCTCCTCGGAGAGGTTCTGGCGGCGGTGGTCGACTGAGATACCGATGGTGCGGGCGAGAGGTCGGGCGATACCAGCCTCCTGTATGATTGTTAGAGAGGAATTTTTTTTTTAAAAAAAAACCGACTCCATATCGTTCCTTTGACCCTTTCTCTTCAAGTCTTTACATGATGTTGCACACATAGCTCGAAAGCGGTCGCGTCTGAGAAACGAAATCGGATTGACTTGGAGCTGATTGTGGAACGCGTGGAGTGTCATATCGTACCTTGAGCTCGGTCAGGGTGAAACCCCGGCCGGCGCGGACCTTGCGGTTATACTTGATAGTAGGGCATCGGACAATGGGACGCAGCTTGTCAACGGGTCGAGGGGCCAAAGCGGCGGCCTTGGCCTGACGGGCGACACGACGCGAGGCCTTCTTTCCGGGCTATTCAGACGAAAAAAAAATTGTCAATGCCCGTTGTTTTTCCTTTTCCAAACAGAGCGCGTTTCTGTCTTGATCTTCTCGCGAATTCTAGTGGAGCCACAGGGAGAAAACGATCCGAGTTCTCCAGAAAGAAGTAAGCCGCATACCTGGTCAAAGTGGGTGCGAACCCGTCTCTGCCAATCCTTGCGGAAGTCTATTCAAGTGCATGTCAGTCTGACGTCTATTGCTTGGTGCTACTGCTGCTACTGCAGTCGCTGTCGTCGGTCGAGTATAATGCGGGTGGGAAGTCTCACGGTTGTTGACAATCTTTTGGTTGTGCTTGATCGCCTGCAAGTTTCAAACAACAAATTCGTTAGCAATGACGATAGCCCTCTCCAGCATGCGAAAAGTTTTTTTTTTTGCCATCGTTTTTATTCCCAGTGTCATTCTTCTCTTTCTGAAGGTTCTCAGTTCGGCGGGGTTCTTCGTACCATTGTGCCTGCTTGCGATCAAACTCGCTCCGGTTGTCGATGGTTCGGTATGGCGTTGGAATTTGGGATGGGAAGAGAGGCTCGACAAATTGTCTAGAAGGGTTTTCGTGCCCTACGTAGGATACGTACCAGGTGGGGTGTGCCCTGCCTCCTGCGCGCGGCAAGCGAGGAAACGGGGCACAAAAAATAAAGGCGCAGATCACGTGCGGGCTTCTGGATACCTTGGGTAGACAATCTTGCTCATTCGATGGCCTTCTGGATGCCTGGTGGAGCCCCTTGCACAGAGTTGATGCCCTAGGCATAAAGAAATAGCTATATAAGCAGCTTGAAGGTCCCGTGCTTTGATGGTTCCTTTCTTTTCTTCTTCATACTTACCTTGTTCCGAATTCCCCAGCTCAAGATTCGGGGGATTTAGTATGGAAGGCCTGCATTGCACATCGCGGAGTCGTTCCGTACTCCATTGTCCTTCGGGGCCATGGGGGGCGTAATTTTTGATTTCTACCTTTTGTTTTCATTGTGTGCGCTGCTGCGAGCAACGCCATGAAGAAGACTCTCTGCTCGCCCGTTCCTGTGCTTAAGTTGCCCGATACCCCATGCTCTCCATGACGTGCTCTACAAGTCTTACAAGTTCAGTGACTTAGTAGTATCGATATCCGTGTATTCTAAATCGTTAAGTGCAAATCTTGCCACCCAAACCGTTAATTTACGCGTTGACGGCCCTGCCAACATCCAAGTTCATGCGATGCCCTAATTTGTCACACTCGTCAGGTATTGACAATCCGTGAACATCATAAATTTCCCTTCTGTCTGCAAATCTGCTTGTAGTGCCCAAATGTTCATTCCTTGCCGATGGGATTAAGGTATCTGCGAGTATTGTGACTCTGGCCTGGCTCCTTGGCCTTCCAAGTCCACATCGTGATCTCATGCTGTGACGTTTACTTGAGAGTGCCTAACCGCGGACAACAACTGAAGCATGGCATCTGTGCCCCTCAGCAGTCTCAATCAAACCGGCCGCAATAACAACCACGGGCACCTTTACATTCTCAAACAGACCTCTGTAGTCATCAAGCGTCAAAGACGTAAGATGTAGGCCTCTGAGTTTGAATTCCTCAATTACCTTTCTTCGTTCGTATGCTCTCCACCATCCCGAACATCTCCCGCTCCAATCATAATCCTCGAATTCCGACGCCCAGAGCATGGACTCGTCCGCCCCTAAAAAAATCTTGCCGTCATGAAACTCGATAGCCGATCGCGTGTACGTCAAAAAGGCCCAAGTTCTCTTCCACCGGGTGCAGCCAGTCAGACACCTTCTTTGCTACGCACATGTCACCATCGCCTTGAACTCTGCGCGCAGAGTCGTACTTCTTCGCACACACACAGGCGCGCGCACAATGGCTTCCAGAATGGGCCCTCGGAGCGTCGTTGACGCAACACGCTTTACATCGACCATCCCCCATGCCACTTCCAAGACCGCCACCCCCGGCAGAGCATCTCCTTCAGCGGCGCCGAAGCCATCGCCCCGAATCCCCGGAGAGACGCCAGAGCAGAGGGTCCGACGGCTGAGACAGGCGCACATCGCGGCGCAAAAAGCACAGATTAGTCGCACGGACAAATGGATTGATGCGTCGAGAAGATTCTTGGACGTTGCGCACCGGTGGACGGTGGGTGGCATCGTCATGTTTACGGGTAAAGTTCTTTATCCTCACCATCCGTTTACAACCCCCCACGTTGCGTTTCTTGAAGAACTAGTCTGCTTCAGTTTCTTCTTCTCCTATTTTCCTTTATATTTTTTTGCCCTTTGGGACTCTTCTCGAGAGCGCGGGCGTCACAGGTTTCTTCAAACGTGCTTCTCCCCTCCTCCCGGGCTTGCATGCTGACATTCACGTCCCAATCACGTTAGCCGTCGCCGGTGTCGTAAGTGTCTACTCCGTCTGGGACATGCTCCAGTACAACCGCGCCCGCCGTGCCGAATGGCTAGCAGCGCAGAAGAAGCTCGAGGCCGACTCCCTCGCCGCTGCACGCATAGCCTACCTCAAGGGCGATGCTACGGAGGAACAGATCCTGCTGGTGGAGGAGGCCAACCGCGAGGCACAAGAAAAGGGCGTCAAGCTACCGCCCTTGCTGTCCCCTCCCGAGCACAGGACGCATTTCGAGGAACGCGTGAAGCCTACCTTTTCGAGGGCGGGGGAAGATAGCGATGAGGCCAAGAATCGACAGGAGGGAAAAGGTGTTCTGGGCGTCGTGGCTGGATTGTTCGGGGGATCAACGGGGATGGGTGAGTCGACTCAAGCGACTGCCGCCTCCGCGCCGGCGCAGGATAGTATGGTGCAGTCGATCGAGGCAAAGGCCAGGGACGCTTGGGAGACGGAGAAGCAGAATCAGATCAAGGGTGGGAGCCTGGACCAGCTCGGTCTCGAGACTGGAAGCTCAACCCCAAAGGCAGAGAAGCGAGGATGGTGGCCGTGGTAGACGGAAACGGGGTCGCCAGATGTACCATGGGAAGGATGAGGCAAAACTGATCGTTACGTATAGTCTGTGATCTAGCGAGACATGAGGCAAATGGGCCCTGACAAGTTGAAACCTGTATCATAACTTGTTTGTAGAACAGTGCATAGAGTGGCATCGAGGAGTCGTTTCTCTCTCCCTCTCTATCTTTCTCAAAGAAAAAAAAATGGAATGAAGCCCGCTATTGCATCGTCGCTCTGTGAACTTCACTTCTCCATGACCTTGCTTCCCTCACAGCTTTAGGAGTGTCCGAACCATAATTTCAAATTGATCAATAAGATAAGTTATACAAACTGCTGATCGAATTTCTTTGCGAGACTGCGATCGGCTTAGTGACGTAAATACAAGGCTGTTTTTCTCTAAGCACAAACACGCCAATCGCCAAGTATGTGGCGCAACTGTGGACCCAAACACAAAAGAAATGTATGTCGCTCGATTCTCTGCAAAAGAGAAGTAAGAAGAAAAAAAAAAAAGAAGACGTATAAAAAAACAATAAAGCAAGAAAAATAATAATAATAAACAAACAAACAAACAAAACATAAGAAATAACACCGCTAGCGGAAAGCAAAGCCAATCAATGGCAGTGCATGATGCACTTCAAACGTTCAAAACTGTCAGCACTAAGAAAAAAAGAGATGATATGTGTTTCCTGCTCGGAATGATGTGTGTACAGCCCACGGTGGTTTCAGCACACCACGCACGACCGATTGTCATGGTCGACTGGTTGCTTAAGCCAATGACACAACGCAGGTTGATGTGGCGCGGCGAGGAAGAAAGCCCCTCAACGCAGCCTGGTTCTTTCTTTCTTTCGTCCTGTCTTTCTGTCTTTCTTCCTTCCTCCCTTTCTCTTCTTTTTTTCTTTTCTTTTTTTTTGAGGGAAACTTTCGCCAAGGTCTTTTGCGGTCTCCACCTCCTTCGATATTGAAATTAAAAGCACATCCATGCGTATTCGTGCACTATTCATCGAACAAAGCCAATTCTGCCATGTCGATCAACCTGGAAATCCCTTGCTATGAGATGACAATGTGATTGAAGTGGCCCGGAACTTTGAGCTGGCATTTTTCGCAATCAGACCGGTACCCTATACTGAAGCTCTTCTTCATGCCCGGTTGCCAAGTCCAGGAATTGACCGTGTGTTTGCTGCGCTGGTGTCCCTTGCGCCCTGGAGACGGGGAGAGGGGATCAGCGTCAGACTCGGAGCTTTGTGTAAGATTGGAATTCGAGCGAGTCTCTACATCAATCATGGCATTGGGGTGTTCCATGGCATGTGTTGATGGCTGATATGACGCAGAACACAGGCAATGGGCTGCAGAATGTGCTTGGGCATCTAGACACTTGTCATGGTCCATGGCCATGTCGCTCGAGGTACAGGTCTGGCTGTTTGTAGTGGAGTTGCCAAACTCCGAGATTGGCGACGGCAGACGTCGATTATTCTGCAGCATATGACACTCGACATGGCTGCCGCTCATGGCTCTTGGCATGCACTTGTCTTGACAAAAGCCGGTGACATGATGTCCAAGGTTGACGATGCCATTCGGCACTGTGGCGGCGGGTGGCGGAGCCCATGCAGCATTTGGTCCTCTTATCTGTGCTGCAAAGCTTGGTTGGATGGGTGTGGGCGTTCGCCCCGTTGAACGAATATGCTGGGCTCCCGAAACAGTAGCGGATCCATTATGGTCTGAAAGTGTGGACTGAACCGTGTCCATCAAGTTCATGTCAGCGTCTGCGTCGCAAGCGTAGTTGTTTATTGTACTCGGAGTCCATGTATCAATCGTATGCCGAGGGCCTGCTACGGCAGGGCTGGCGTTCAATGGCATAATGGTGTGAGAGAGATACTGTTGAGGGGTTCGATTGGAGTTTCGAAGCGGGAGAGACGACTGGAAACGTTTCTGAGATGGCGTCAGCAGGGTGCCATGACAATCTCCATGCGGACTGGACGAAGGGACGGCGGCCACAACTCACATGTCTATGCTCTCCGAAGCCAGCAGTGCCGACGGCGAGCTCTTCATTATCGCGGAACCGCTTTCGTCCCGCGTCTAATGCTTCGAGATGCTGCTGCGTGGCAAACATGGTGGGTGGCTGGCGGCAGGTCTGGTGGCGGATATGAATGAAAGTGTGTGTAGCCAAGACACGAAACGGCCCCGCGAAACAGCCCACGGAACAGCCGGGCGTTGTCAAATGCCAAGGGCCTCTGGTGTGATGTGATGAATGAATGCTCGACGTGTTGAAGATGGAATGTTGAGCCTTGACTAGCGCCGGCTGCGGGACAACGCTGCAGGGCACCTTGATGGCGGTGGGATGCAACGGTCGGGCGGTGGTTAGTGACGCAAGCTTGTGTGGGCTGGGAGTTCCTGGGACTAAAGCACACGGTTAATTGGAGCGTCTGGTTGGTCGGACAGCAGCGTACCGGTCGTCCCGCGAGAACAAGGTAAGTACCTAGGTAAGTACCTAGAGGTACTTACTTAGGCTGTGATCCACGAAACGGCACAAACTTTGTACACAAAGTCGGAAAAGTGGGATGTTCTAGCTATTTTTAATAGCAAAAATCCTAAAATATACTTTATTATAGGGTCTTATAAAGTTAGTTTGTATGCTACGCACAAAGTTTAACGTGCTATACGGCCTTTCTTAGCGAGAATAGCCTCTCTATAGAGGCATTCATTATTAACGACGACGATGACCTTGTGGCGGGTCTGGTCAGCTAAAGATGCCTCGGTTTGCCGAAGGTTAGGGCATAATATTAATAGATATACAAATAAATAAATCCCCTTGGTGCCTACAAGGCTACATTCGCGTACCACTTAGTCGTCCAATAAAAACATCTATAAAAGATACTTCGTGCACACACTAATTTACACTACAATAGAAGTCCTAGCTATGCCTTAAGTTACAAAGCGCTACATCGCACGTCTCACAGCCCTCGACGCTTTTTGGTGCGTTGTGTTTTAGGGAAGTACCAAAGGTCCCTAAATTTGCGCCAATAAGCCTAGAAAGAAAAGTGGGGGGCATGCGAATGTAGCCTAGTGGGCACCAAGGGGATAATAGCACCACCTACTTCTTATGTACATACTTGGGGTGGGGCGTAGCACCGCGTCTGGTGTCTGCATTGACGCGTCTTCAACTCCATGCTGTTACGCTTTGTTCAGTATCAAGCATTGTACATGTTGCCACGAAAAGACGGCAATGCTACTGCATCCACGTGTCCAGTCCATCACCGCCCATCGTCTCGTCAAAGCTGCAATAATTATCTGCAGAGTTCGATTGAACGTCGCCCTCCCCCAAGTCTACTGGCGATATTCGTGCCTCGGGTCCCCACCATGCCGAGAAGGAAAACTCGCTCCCATCGAAGTTCTGCGCCCCCCGTGCCGCCCTTCCGGCCTGCAGGGAGCTGCCATCTCCTTCAGCAGGTGTTTCGGTCGATGCGGCGTCTTTTCGTTTCTGAGCCCCACGATCATTGCTGCTGGGAGGCGACGGATATTCCAGCGACGTGGTTCCCCTTTGTCGCTTGCCCAGTGCGTCGGCGGCTGTGATGGCGTCTTTCAAGATGGACAGCATGTCGCAAAGTCTTTTTTTGTACGTCACTTCTTCCCCAAAGCCAGTAATGGCATTGACCAGGTTGGCGAATCCGAGAACCAGATGCTTATTCGAGTCGCTGCTGTTGTCTTTGATGATAGCTGCGCAGATTTCCAGCAAGTACAGAGGGGGGCACGACGCAATCAGGCTTGAGGAACAATTTTGAATTTAGTTGGGACTGATGACTCAATTTGCTCACTGCGAGTTGGTAGGGCCGAACAGAGTGGACATGGGTATGTATGTACGTACAGCGGAACCGATGTGTGCTTCGGGGACTCCTTTGCTGACGTCCACAGAGACAACAAGAGTTTTAGGCATGTCTCCGCAACGCTCGCTCGTTGTCGGAACATGGCATCCGGATGCTTTCTGTAGGGCGAGATAAGCAGAAGCTGTGTAGACAAGGTTTGAAATGCCAGCGCAGTGTGTGTTGGACAGCTTTGAGGCTGACTCTTGGTCGCGTCCAAGTTGACCTCGGACTTGGCTAACCATTTTTCAAGACGTTGCCAAAGAGGTGTCACGACCTGGCGAACCTGGTCTTCGGTCCGAGCCTTGACCTGGCTTGCGTACAGCTGGAAATATATGGCTTCCTGGATAGCGGCCAGCTCCGCCTGACGGGCCAATGTCTCAAAAGTTCGGTCTCTCGGGGTCAAGTCAAGCTGAACGTCGGATTCGAGGAGCTTTGGAGATATTCCTGCCGTCCAGCATATGTTCTTGTCGAGAATGTACAGGCAGTGGGCCACGTTTTTGTATTCTTCGAATTCGCTTTCGCCCAGTTGACTCTGAAGATGGCGCCACTGAAAGATGCCGATGGCCTCTGCGCAGCGGACGGTCTGGGCAAATAGATGCTCGACGGTATGCAGGGGTAGATGCTCTCGTGCCACAACACACTTTGGAATTGACAGTCGCTGTTAGTACATCTGAGGACGCCCACCACGTGTCATCGTCAACACCGCCCATGCTACGTACCAAAGACAGGAGAGCCTGCAAGTTGACGAGACAAGGGGAGACGAGTCCGAGGTTTTCGACAGCGCACTTGGAATTGGCAAGAAACCCAGCAATGAGGTCGGAATCCAGGGACGAAACATTTCCAGTCATGCCCGACTGCGCCATTTTCCGCTGAACAGAACGCACCGAGTCTGCGTTCAAGCTGAGGAGGATCACATTGTTGCAGCAGACGATAGAAGCCCATCTGGACTCTGCGCGATTCGACGGGTGGCGGAGGGAGTCCACCATTTCCAGGAACTTGTCCTTCTTCCATATGGGAAAACTTGGGTTGACATTCGCAAAGTAGGGATCTGTCATGGCGTCTAGGATTGCGAGCGGCGGCCCTGTTGGTGGCGAGATGACGCCGGTGCGCAGCTTGCTCTTTGAACAGCCAACGAAAGCATTGATTCTGTCTTGGATCAAAACGCCGGTATCCCCCCATGCTTGGAAATCCAGGCTGACTTGATGACTGATCAAGTCGCCAAACTCGAGCATGAGATAATTCAGCGATGTGGGACCAAAGTATCTGGTTTCGGAGATGCGGCTTCGATCCTCGACAAGGCGACCCAGCGGCCTTGCAAATAATTGCCGCGACGTATTGTCCGGCGTAGTCACGCCAAAGGGCTGCAATCCAGAGGCATCTGCACCAGGCTTCTGTCCCGGCTGCTCAGCAGAGCCCAGAGACGAGGCCTGCGAGTCCTCGCGAACCCTTTTCAGCGACATTTGTATTTTGCTCACTGCAGCCTGCCGACGCAGCAGTCACGAGAGCATCAGCCCAGTTTCTTGACAACGGTAAACTCCAAGTGCAGCTGGGTCCTTACCTCTACGTCTTGGAGTCGACTACCCAGGCCCAAGACGGTATGGCTCCTGCCCGGTGCGTGTGAGAGCAAGAATTGGACCAGTCCGAGGACCAGCTGAGTCTGGGCCTACACGTACACTTGTCTGTATGCGTGAAGGCAATGGGGAACACTTACAGCAGCGTGACCTGATTGCCCTTTTTCCCGTGTCCCGACCATTCACAGTTTTGATTGGAACGGACACAATTTCCACATGACGGCTTTTCCCTGTCACACTTGATCTTCTTGTATCGACACTGGTTACATACTGCGAGGCGCAGGTTAAACGGGGTTGCTCGTATTTTGCACCTTGACCATTGACAGAGTCCAAAGTAGATGATGCTCACCTTGGTAGTCGGCACCACTTGATTCGATCATTCTAGACGCGATTCTCTTGTAGCTGTTGTGCAGAGCGGGAACAGAGAGTCTGCGAGCCCTCGCTCGTGTCTCTGTCTCTTTTGTTAACAAAACTCGGCTGTGCCGGATAAAATTGAAATGCTCTCCCGGTTTATGCGGCAGCGGCGGATCGGTCAATGTTCCATACGGTATGCCGCGCTGACGATGTTTGATTCATGAAGTAGCAAACATCCTTGAAGCAAAACATTGGTGGGAGACGTACCCATGGACCTACTTAAGTAGGTAAGTAAGCACGGAGGAGGTTTGACGGTACATGCAGTGTGTGACGTGCCGAGGAAGGGTTTGGCCATGTTGGTTCGCATGTCGAATCTGCGCCGTCAGCACTCTGTATTGTAGCATCATGAGAATAGACTGATTTCATTCCGGTAAGAAGGCTACAATTGTTTCGTAGCTAAACTGATGTGATCAAATCAGATTCCTGTGACTGCGTCATCCTCCCCTCCAACCCGACACACCCGCATACAGTATACATGCATACAAATACAATTCACCTCTTGACTTATTGTGAATGAGGTACAAGCCTCTTTTCTTAGTGGCCGGGGACGCATGACCTCGTGGGTGGATGATAGCCGGGGGGGGGGGGGGGGGGGGGGGGGGGGGGGGGGGCGCCCCTGTAGAATGCTGCATATTTAGAAAATACTTGATGGGATCAACCCGGAAGTAATTCCTCAAGATTCCCTGACAATATAGTTGTTATTTTAAAAGTAACGCTTGATTGGCTCAAACGCTCCTGCAAAGTCAATTGTTGGGAATGATGCAACTGTACAATGTACATGGCAGAATGCTGGAAATGCCTTGTCATACTTGATCTCACTGCATGCGCTTATTGAGTGATTTTCTGCCGCTGCAAGGCCCCTTGAGCCCCTGCTGCCAAGCTGTTAACGCAAATATTGATTGCATCCAAGTACTTGGAAACATGGAAGCCACCAAGTCGAGTCACTGTCTGTGGCAAACAAGTAGGCAGGTAGGCGCCCATCTAGTCGACCAACTCTCATGTTCTCTGCAGCCTCGTCCCCGCCCGATTGTTCAAGACGTCAAACCATGTGAACTTTGACTCGTCCGACTGTCCTGACCATAGCCTCAAATCGAGTCACTGTCCAAGTTTACCGCGTTGACATCCCGATGGGGTTGCTCGGAGCTCCACGGCAGGCTGCCAGCCCGGCGACGGTGCCAACGGACACGGTTATCCCCTTTCACTTCTACGACGACACCAAGAACACGCGGGGCATCTGTTTTGACGTGACGTTTCGCTTTGACGATGTGCTGGACCCCAAGAGGCTTCGCGGCGCGCTCTCCCGGCTTCTTGAACTGGGCAACTGGCGGAAGCTCGGCGCCCGCATTCGCAGAAACGGCCGCGGTGGGTTGGAATATCACGTCCCGCGGTATTTTGACGATGAGCGGCCTGGCTTCGCATTCTCGGTGGCGACGTTTGAGTCTCGGATTGATGAGCACCCACAGGCATCGCGCTTTATCCGACCCCTTGACCTCGACAGCAACGGCTTGCCTCTGACCTTTGCCATTCCTTCAGTCAGTACCGGGTTTAAATCCTTTTGTCGCACTCCGGGCTTTCCAGATCGACTGCATGATTGGCTGCATTCGGATAGTGGCCAGCTAGGCATTCACGTCATGCTCTTCCAGGACGCTACACTCGTGACAGTCTCTTTCCTGCACAGCTTGACCGATATGATGGGCCTCAAGGCCATTCTGACGGCCTGGACAGCCGTTCTGTGCGGACGAGAAGATCTGGTCGAACCCTTTGTGGGATTCTCCGAGGATCCGTTGGCGGGCCTGGGCAAGAGAAAGAACGACTGTAAGCCCAAGTATGTCTTTTCCGACATGCTGATCACAGGATGGTCCTGGATCTTGTTTCTACTGCGCTATTACTTTAGCATCGAGATGCTTTGGAAGCGCAGGGAGGAGGATCGGATCGTCTTCTTGCCGGCGAGGCGTGTACAACGGATGCGGCAACAGGCCATGGACGAGCTCGCCGTCGCAGAGACGAGCAATGCCGACAGATCGGTCTTCATCAGCGAGGGGGACGTCGTCTTTGCCTGGTGGGCGCGTCTTGTCCTGCGAGCCCAAGCCCTCCCCCCTGACCGCACAGTTCATATGCGCAACACGTGCTGTTGCCGGTCTCTCCTGAAGGAGCTTGGCCTCTTACCTCCCGGTAGCTCGGCACTGGTCAGCAATGCCGTATTTGGAGCTCTGACATTCCTGTCGGTCCGTCAAGTTCAAGAGAAGCCCCTCGCCTTTACTGCCCATGAGATTCGCAAGGCCTTGATCGAACAGCGGACGGCCGAGCAGTTCGAAGCGCTGGACGCCATTCGCAGAGACAGCCTGGCCAACGCGGGACATCCGGCCGTCTTCGGCAGGCCGGACATGTACATGTTGATGATTTCGAGCTGGGCCAAGGCGAGATTGTTCGAACTGGACTTCTCTGCGGCAGTGCTTCGGCGAGGAGAAACCTCTGCCGAGCGGAAGAATCCGCTGGGGAGACCATCCTGTATCCAGGGAAGGAGTACGAGGGACTTTGCCACCCGGAACACCGGTGTGGTGATTGGAAAAGATGCCGGTGGGAATTACTGGCTGTCCTATACTCTGCAAAAGGAAGCTTGGCGGGCAGTAGAGCAACAGTTTCTCTCCATGCCTGATGAAGAGGCGTTCTGAATACCGCCTTCACGTGCTGACGTCGGACTTGGGTGAATTTTGAGCTCTAGGCTTGCGATGGCGTCAGCTTGCAAATTTCAAACGTTGTCATTACATTTGGTTATGCACGACCTCTGTAGTCGGTGGAAACGGGGGAGTCTTGGCCCCTCTGAATCTGGGGAGCACAACTTCTGATAGTGAGTAATGCTTTTCCAACTATATTTTTCCCAACGCAATCTATGGCATAGATCCCATAACGGGGCTTGTCTACATATTCCGCTACCCACACTTTGCCAAGGTCCCCAAGCAGGACTTTCTCGCCAGTCCCACCGCTCTTATTCGCTAGGGGCCCAAACTGTTCAAAGCATCATGCCCTTCTGCCGCGATCTCAACTCGGATGATTCATTATCGAGGACCAGACCCGACGCAGAAGAGTCTTTCATCGAGGCGGCACGCAGCATGTCAGTTTTGATGGTATTCTCGACCACCGCCGGCTTCGGTTCGTATACCTTTCGCGGCCCAGTGTACGCCGTGCCCATCCACATGTCCCACCAGGGGAAGTACGTTGCAAAGTTGCACTGCGGAAAAAAGGTGTCAGACACAAGGGTCACCACAAAAGCGAGACATGTCGCGACCGGCCCTCCATGCGTCATGTGAGACTCGCGGACTTACTTGAAAGCCAAAGCTGGCGTGGTGGATATTGTGCCACTCGGGCGTGTACCCCAGCAGACCCCCTATCAGGATGAAGGGGCTCCATGGTAGTTTGTAGGCGCAATGGTTCTCGCAGGACCTCACCGTGGCCAGGGAGAGGAACACGGCCTGTTCGACGTTTGTCAGGCGCGGAATGCCGGATGCGAGCTGGGAGGCGACGATGTCGAAGCAGAAACTCTCGACGGGGTGGTTGTAGGCCGAACCAAAGGAGAAGGCGTTGTAGAGCTCATGGTGCTTGGCGTGGAAATGCTCTGCCGAGGAGAGAGGCGATTAGCAATCCCTCTTTCGAGGCCACTCGGGAGGATAAGGAAAAAAAAAAACGATGGGAAAAGGTGGAGGGGGTGTTGCGTGTTGTTGTCGCTTACTGAACCACCACCTGTTGCGGTGGGCAAACAAATGCGTCCAGTACAGCCAGGTGTCGAATATGAAGAAGGCCGTGAATTGTCGCACGCCGAGATACGTGAGCCTTGTGAGCCACGACAGGATCGTGAGCTGCACCGACTCCTGGTTCGTGATGCCCAGGAGATCAGACACGAAGGCATGCCAGTGCATGTAGGAGCCAAAGCAGTCGCGGCATTCCTCAAGAGGAGGCACAAGCTTCACGAAGACGAGGGCGAGAGTCGTGGTGACGCTATGATAGAGGATCGCGTGCGTGATGACGGCCGACCTGGACACCTTGTTTCGTTTGATCTCCTCGTGCCTGGGGAAGAGGCGGTACTGGGACCAGATGTTGAACGTCTCAAGGACTGTGAAGAAGACTGTTCCGAGAATGTAACTGATGACTGGCGACAATGCCGCCCATTGGGATGTTGTCAGGCTTGGAAGATGGTCCATGGTGATGGAGGATGGCAGCATGACTGCAGAGATGCGGGTGATGTGGCCGTGAAGGGTATGGTGTTGATTGGCAAGTCCTTGGGCATGTGGAAGAATGAGCCTTGGCTGACGGAATACACGATGATGGGTTGTTGTATTGTATATTGATTTTTTTTCTTTTCGTCTTTATTTCTTGCCGCTGGCTTACTTACTTACATGTACATTCAAATGTACATGTACATGTACATTTATCATTATTCTTATTTATTTTCTTCATTATTTCATTATTTTTCTTCATTCATTTCTTATCTATTATTTATTTATTTATTTATTATTTATTGTCCTTCTCGTATCTTTTGATTTCTTTCTCCTCTCATCCGGCCATTCTCTCCTCCGGTACTCGAATCCCGGAGATCCCGGGGAACGGAATCCGATGTGAAGATGGTGCTGCCGCTTCATTCCGCTGCTCCTGGACAAGTCGGGGAACGGAATCCGGCGTGGAGCTGGTGCTGCGGCGTGTGGCCCCGCTGAATCGGCCCCTTTCCGAGGGTGACAGCCAATCGTTTGCCTAGCTAGGGGCCCAGCACGGGACGGCGTCGGATCTAGGTCCGAGGTGCACAGCCCATGTATAAGCTACTGTAAGTGCTGTAGCGCGTCATAATCTAAGGCCACTTTGGCGGTGGGTCTGCCACGAGATTGGATACGGTACCATCGCAGGTACTTGTTCCGTGTGTAGATGTACATGTATGCCGCAAAGCGGCCCAGGCGCCCCACTTCTAGTTCCCCGATCGTGCCGCGCTTCCCGGTCAAAAGGTGGAACAGAGCAGGGTCTGCTAGGTGTTGGTCAACGTGTGTAGAAACAAACAATGGGGGTGGAGGGAAGGAGGGCATCTCTGAAATTACCAACGGCGGCTTGACCTTGCCACGCATAACGTGTCTTTTTTTTTTTTTTTTTTTTTTTTTTTTTCACCTTTTTTCACTTTTTTTCACTTTTTTTTCACTTTTTTTTCCGTCTCCAGCTACACAACTTGCGCATTCCATTCGGCTTACCCTCTCCGTTTTGCGCCTTCCACACTCCAGAGTCGGCATGTTGTTGGTTTGAGTTCGCGTTTTGAGGCGTCCGACGTTGGTTGGCAAACGGCTTCACTAAAGCCGCGTTACGTCCGAGTTCCCACTGTCGTGCAAGGGGTCGGCACGTCGTCCATGTTCTCACAGACTGGGAACTGCCATTCTACATACAACCGTCTTCAATCCTCTCAGTGTCAAGCATCAAGCGTCAAGACATCCAGACCTCAGCCTTGCCATTGTCCACTCTCCATCGTCGAACCTCGGTCTGTCCGGACTCACAAACGCAGGACTGAGAACTAAGGCGCAAACTTCACCACCACCAAGCGCCTCCTCCCGCGAGCACGACGACGCACAAAAATCCATGGAACCTGTCGCGTCGCCGACCAGCCCTCGCGGCCCTGTTGTCGAACCCGCCGTCGACGCCGCTCATGAAACCGATGGCGGCCTGGCCCGACCGGAGGAGAAGCCTGTCATGGACGTCGGGCAGCAGCAGCCGCCTTCGTCTGCGAAGCTCGAGGCTGATGAGACGGCCGAGACGCAATCCGCGCCGCCCAAGAAGAAGTCGTTGGCCTTCAAGCTCGCCTTCGTGGGGCTCGCGTTGCCCCTTTTTGTTTTCCAAATCGACGCCACGTGCCTGAGCATCGCCCTCCCGGTAAGCCCAAAGAAGACGCGAGACGACGTTGACACGCAACAGCCCCCTCCTTCCCGGTGTACACACGCGAATTGACTCGTTTCCTCCGTCGTAGGCCATCACCGCGCAGCTCCAGGCATCGACCCTGCAGTCGTTCTGGGCCAATCTGGCCTATAGCCTCTGCGGCCTGGTCATGCAGCCCATCTGGGCCAGTGTCTCCCAGGCCTTTGGTCGCAAGTACCCTCTCTTTGCCTCGCTGGCGCTCTTCATGGTCGGCTCCGTCGTCTTTGCCCTTGCGCAGCAAATGAACACCCTCATCGCCGGTCGCGTCCTCCAGGGGCTCGGCGGGGGAGGAATCGACATTCTGACGTCGGTCGTCCTCGCCGACATGACGACGCTGGAGGAGCGCTCCAAGTATCTCGGCCTGATGGCCATGCAGACGGCCCTTGGGAACATCCTGGGCCCTTTTGTCGGCGCGCTCTTCTCTACGTATACGACGTGGAGATGGATCGGATGGATCAACCTGCCGTTTCTGGGGTGCGGCACGCTCCTGCTCGTCTTCTTCCTCAAACTCCGACCCGTGCCGTTGGGAGCCACCCTCGTGAGCAACCTGAGCCGCCTGGACTGGATCGGCATGGCGCTCATCGTCATCGGCACCACGCTCTTCTGCCTCCCCATCAGCTGGGCGGGTTCCTTGTTTCCCTGGGCCTCGTGGCAGACTCTTGTTCCGCTGCTGGTGGGCGTGGCGACGCTTGTCGTGTTCGCCTTGTACGAGGCCAAGCCCGCGGCGCCCATCATTCCTCATCGGCTGTTCCTTTCCAAGACGGGGAACATGGCCTTGATCGGGGGCTTCATCCACGGCACGGTTCTCATCTCCCTGCTGCAGTACCTGCCCCTGTTCTACCAGGCCGTCGAGGTCAAGACGGCCATCTCCTCGGCAGTCTTCCTGCTGCCCACCGTCGTGGTGAGCGTCGTGCTCGCAGCAGTCTCCATGACCATGATCCCGCTCTTCGGCGGATACGTATGGTTCCTGCGGCTGTCGTGGGCCATCACCGCGCTGGGCACCGGCCTGCTCGTCCTCTTCCGGGTGCGGTCGCCGGATGCCATGCTCTACGGGCTGCCTCTTCTCTGGGGCACAGGCGTCTCGCTGCTCCGCCTCACCCTTCTCCCCGTGCAGGCGAGCATCAAGCACGTCGACGACGAAGCCCTGGCGACGGGGACCTTCTTCACCATTCGCATGTTCGGCGCCCTCGTCGGCCTCGCCATCTCCTCCGCCATTTTCGGCACCGTCTTCTCCGCGTCCATCCGCGCGGCCGACGCGGCAAGCCATCTGCTGACGGGAGCCTTGGCGCCCCTGCGGGATGCTTCCAACGCCATCAACTTTATTCGACACCTTCCGGGCCTGGACGTGCCCGCTTCCACGCTGAATGAGGTCCTAGGCATCTATCTCAAGTCCTTCCAGGCCATATTCTACACCATGACGGGATTGGCCGTCGCGGGACTGGTGACGTCGGTGTTTCTCGAAGAGATTGAGCTGAAGAGAAAGGAGGACGGGCATCAGCGCTTCGAGGACTAGAAGTGGTCGATAGAGGCGAGAGGTGGGTCTTGAGAAGTAGTTTTTCTTTTCTTCTTCTTCTTCTTCTTCTTCTTCTTCTTCTTCTTCTTTTTTTTTAAATTCTTTTTTTCTATTTTAAAAATATATTTTTTCTATTTTATGTATTTCTTTCTTCCTTTTCTTTCTCCATTTCTTTTTCTTTTCTCTTCTTATTGCATTCTGTTCTATTCCCACTCCACAACATCTCCGCAAACCCACAGACAAAACCCAGCGCAGATCAATCCAAGCGGCTCAACTCAATACCTCGCCAAGACCCGCCGCCACAAAACACACTCTCAGCCTCAAAGAAGACGCCGTGTCCAAAACACGACAGTCAAGCATTTCTGCTGCCGCGATTCTATCAAACGCCGCGACACAATCGCAATGCTATTTTTTTTTTTGCAACAGCATCTGAGTGGTTTGGCCAAGGTGACATGCGCAAGTCAACTGTTAACCTTTTTGCGAGATGTTCATCGGAGAAGAAATAGAGAAAGGCCGAGGTCGAATGTAAGAGGACCTTGTATGATTTACATACGAGACTTGCAAAAACTAAATCTTGTGTTTTAACTTTCTACAAAACTATTCTTTTTTAATCTAAATTTTAATATCATACTTACGGCTATTCGCTACGGACCTGAGGGTGCGCGAACATGTAGAAGATGCGGGGCACGTCAAATCCAAACTGACTGCTTTACGCTACATTCTAAAGGTAAGAACATATTATATAGGTTAGCATAACAGGGATCATGAATTGCAAAAACTAAATCTCTTATTATACCTTTCTAGTAAACCGTCACTGTCGAATCGCACCCAACATCTCGTGCTGCTCTACGCTGCACAAAAGGCTTTAGAAACGTGTAAAAGACAAAAGAACGTTATATAGTCTAGCATAATAGGTAACGTGCCATGTTCCCACCCTCCCCCTTCCTTCCCCCTTTTCCTTGTTTCTTTTTCTTTTCCTCCTTTACCTAGGCAGGAACAGGAATAAAGGGGCGTTTCTCGACCGCGAACACGAACGGTCCACGACCCCCGTACGCTTTAGGCATTGTTTCCCTCCGTCGCGATTCTGTAGACCTCCTCAGCGGTGTGTTGGCCCAGAATGTCGAGCGATCCCATGCTCATCATCTCCAAGATGGGCAGATCAAAGGAAAAGACCTGCCGGATCCACGCGCGCAGCTCGAGAGCCACGAGCGAATCGAGGCCCAGGTCGAGCAGCGGCATGCTCGTCTTGAGCCCGTCCTGAGGCTTGAGCAGCAGATCCAGGAGCTTCTTCCCAATCTCCACGGCAAAGAGATGGGCCGACTCGGCCGACTTGAGGATCTGGGGGTCCGCTTGAGCACTGCTCAGGAACGACCTCAGCGCATCCGTGGACGCCGCCGCGGGGGCCGCGGCCGAGTTGTTGTGATAAGAGGCCATGCGGCGGTCCTTCTTCCAGATGACATAGTTGCTGGGGTCGTGCAGCGGGATGAGCAGGGCGAGGCCGACGAGGAAGGTGTTTCTGTGCAAGAATGCAAAGGCCGTCTTGGAGGCCGCGTCACGAGCCCTTTGGACGGCCGGCGGCGGTCGGTTATGGACCAGCATGGAGACCGCCATGGCGTCAATGACCTCTTGCTCCAGGACTGGCTTGAAACCGCTTCGCGACATGGTGCCCATCATTCCTTGGTGCTCACTGATCCAGCCTACGTCCTCGACGGCTCCCATGTCCACCACCGAGGCTGGGAGGCCCAGGTCGGTACGGTACTGGGCAAAGGCGTCGAGGAAGCTGTTTCCGCTGGCATAGTTCGCCTGGCCTGCCTGTCCGACGATGCCCGAGACGGAGCTGAACATGAGGAAGAAGTCGAGATGGGCTCCCGCGGCCACGGAGGCGTTGTGCAGATTCCACGTGCCTCGAACCTTGGGCGCCGTGGACGCCATCCATTGCTCGTGGCTCATTTTCGTAAAGTTCTCGTTGGCAACCACCATGGACATTTGCACGATGCCGCGCAGAGGATTCGATGCTGCTGCAATGGCGCCTTCTACATCCTCGAGCTTCGTCGTGTCGCCGCTTTGGAGCTTCACCACACAGCCCATACTCTGGAGTTCCCGTAGGAAGGCGTCGTCTTTGCTGGTGAGACCGGCGCTGCGAGACATGAAGACCATCTCGCCCGCGCCGTGCTCGACCATCCAGGCGGACACAGCTCGACCGATGCCGCCCAGACCCCCAACCATGAGATAGGAGGCCGATCTCTCAAAGGAAACCTCGAGGGCCTTGTTTTTTGATTCAAGCCTCGGTCCCGAGTCCGCCTCGGCGGCTCGCTTCATGGAAACGCCCACACGACCGATGTGTTGCCCCTTTTCCATGAACCGGAACGCATCCTGGGTCTGATGTGCAGGGAAAGTCTTGAGGGGTAACGGCGAGATGAGCCCCTTTCCGTAGAAGTCCAGGATGGAAAGCATCAACGATCTAGCAATGTGTATTCTCTTCCAGAGCCCGTCAATGTCAACACAGCAGTAGCTGCGATTCGCCAAGAAGGGATTCATGTCGAGCTTCCCGCCGCCGATCAAATCTCGCTTGCCAATCTCGAGCAAGGTTCCGAATTCCGCGACGCAGCTCCACGACGCGTGCAGGAGTTCGCCCGAGAGCGAATTCAGAACAAAGTCCATACCACGGCCTTGAGTCTCACGCATCACGCCATCCACGAACGAGGCGTCTCGCGAGTGGAAGATCCGACTTGCCGGAACATGGTAATTCTGCATTAGGTATCTGGCCTTGTCGTCGTTGCCAACGGTGACGTACACTTCTGCTCCGAGCATGCGGGCGACTTGAATGGCTGCCAGTCCCACGCCGCCGCACGCGCTGTGAATCAGGACCGTCTATGAAAAGTGTCAGCCAGTCGTCCAAGATGCCTTCCGCTCCGGTCTCCGAGCGGTCCGCGTCTCGGCACATCAAGAACTCGGTGGGTACTCACTTGGCCCTTGGTAACGCGTCCGACGTTTACCATGGAATGGATCGCGGTGAAGTAGGGGATCAGCATCGTTCCGGCCTGGTCAAAGGTGAGGCTGTCGGGGATGCGCACGCAGACGGCGGCCAGGGTGGTTGTGTAGGTCGAGAAGGCGTCTTTTCGGCAGAAGCAGACGACGCGATCGCCGACTCTCAGGCTGTCTGGGCTGACATTAGCTCCCACGCGGGAGACGATGCCGGCAGCTTCGATTCCGAACAGACGGACTGGAAGCTCAACAATACCCAGCGCAACCAAAATGTCCTAAAGGGTTGTTTTTTTAGGTCATGTTAGTGAGGAGGACCTACCGGTTCAACTATAGAAGAAAGAAAAAAAAAGAAGAAGAAAAAGAAGAAGAAGAAGAAGAAGAAAAAAAAAAAAAAAAAAAAAAAAAAAAAAAAAAAAAAAAAAAAAAAAAAAAAAAAAAAAAAAAAAAAAAAAACGTCAAACTCACCCTAAAGTTCAACCCTGCTGAATAGACCTCGACCTCGACCTCGTCCTTGTCAGGGACTTTCCGTTTCTTCTGAGCATAGTGTAGACTGTTGATCCGTCCGGGTGTCTCCACGCTCAGAGTTGCCATCTCCGTCGAGTCCCCCGGGACCAGCAGCTCATCGCTCAGCACAAACGGATGGAACCGGGACACCTGGACACGATCATTGCAAATGGCCCACTCAAAGTCCGGATGGAGTTCTTCGTCGCCCTGGCGCGTCTGGAACTCGGCGAGAACCTGGAGGAGAAGTTCAACCGACCGGGGACTGGCAAAGTCGTCGACCTGACACGTGGCCAAGTCGGCCATTTGCTCGGTGCGGATGGTTCTGGCGAGGCCGAGAACCTGTGCGAATCTGGGGTCACGACACCCTATGTCGACGAGATGGGTCGCCCATAGCATGCCGTTGCCGTTTTCCTGCAGCCCGAGAAGAAAGGCCTTGAAGTTGAGGAAGCGTTCTTCGGTAATTTCATGGAAGTAGGGCTCCTCAATCTCCAAAAGCGACAGCACGTCTAGGCCGGCCGGCGGGACATGTCCCAGCCTGCACTCTGTGACCTCGTAGCCCTTCTTGGCAAGCCGACGCATGATGTCCGCGGCGACAGAGCTTGGTTCCTCGTCCTCGGCGACAAGAACGGCGACCTTGTTGACTGCGGCTTTGCGAGATGCTGGCCTGGCGACGATGGTGGCCGAGACGTGATGAGGGTTTTCGGCGTCGAGGACCACGCATTCCGGTGTATCGAATCCCGCGGCAGCAAGCTTTGCCTCTAACTCCCCTCTGGTGAAGTATGGTGGCCTTGCTACCTCTCCCTCGGCGCTCGAAAACCAAGACGGGAGCACGCCAAGCACATAGCTCACCCAGATGGACGACGGACAGAGCTCCTGTAGGAGCAAGCGGCCGTCATCACGAAGGAGCTTCTTCAGATGAAGCAGGCTCTCTTCGGCATTCCTGGTCTCGTGGAGAGCGTTGACAGCGATGACCAGGTCGTATCCGGTTTCGTCAAATCCCTGCTGGGAGGGATCTCGGCTGATGTCGAGAGTTGCAAAGTTCATGTTGGGGAATATCTTTTCCTGCGTTTCCACCGCCACGTATCCCGGATTGGTCAGAGTGTACTTGGCACAGAGAACTTCCCCATCCGGACGCGTGAGGTGGTCGATGATCTCACGGTGCAGCGACGCGCCTTTGTGGGTTCCAATTTCGAGAATCCGAAGATTGGGCTTGGAATGGGCCAGTTTCTGAATAAAGTCCTTTCGCTCAAAGTGTGCGAGGTATTCGTAGACGCGCACCAACGTCCCCTCTGGTAGAATGTCGTCCAGACTGGTTCCGGAGAGAAGAGCATCCGTGTTCGTGCAGACATGGTGGATGGCGGTGGCGACAGGACCAGCCGGCGTGCCTGCGAGCTGGTCTAGCAAGTCGTCAATTCTGATGACGAGTGCCTGCTCGTCGACCGGCGCGGACGGATCATGAAATAGACGAGGAGCCAAGGCTGTCTCGGGGCATGGAGACCGAAGCCAGGCCGCGTATCTTTGGAGATGAGGCAGGACGGCCTTGCCCGGGGATCGTGACGACGTCAACTGCGACCGGCGGAGGCAGAGCTCTGCCAGCTCTCCCAGCGCACGCGAATTGTAGCCACGGCTCGCGGATGCGCAGAACAACTCGTTCATGTCCAGGAAGTCCATGGCCGGTTTCCATTCACATCTCGATGCTGCGTGTCCGGCCGCGGCTTTTCCTGAGCCGGCGGCCTCCGCGGGCGACATGCGAATCCCGACGGCTTCAACGACTCGCCTGCCCTGGGACGTGCAGGTCCCCCGCCCGACGACGGAGGAATTGCTCGAAATCTTGGCAGAGACGCTGGTCACCATGTCCGAGGCGCACCTGTACACCGTGACATGGTCGACGGCCGTCGGCAGCCACGTCTTGGTCTTGCGCGCGTGGCCATTGACGGCCGCGGCACCCAGAATCTGGAGCGTCGCGTCTAGGACGGTAGGATGAATGTGGTAGTTGTCTTCATCTCCCTGCCTTCCGTTCACAACATGCCCGGCCGCCCTCTGCTCCGAGGTGGATGTGGCCATGGTGTCGAGAGTCTGGAAGCATGGTCCCAGCCGCAGGCCACCCCTGGCCATCCGGTCAAACCACTTCCTCACATTGAGTTCCCTCGGAAGCCGCGACACGACGTCGACATCGGAACCAGCGTCCTCGACAAGCCTGGGCGGGCCTGGCGCCGCAGAGACCTGTCCCACGCAGTGTTTTGTCCAGTTGCGTCCGTTGTAGGCCGAGACGGTGAAGTCCCACCATGTGCTGCTGTCCAGGACGTTGGTCAGACGGTGCGGCCGAAACGTGGCGAGCATCTCCACGGGCTTCCCCTCGCCGAGAACCAGAGCCGTGCTGACAATCATGTTGCGAAGGGCAAAGCCGTCGTCGACGCCCGTCAGCTGCCTCACGGCCTCGCCGGCCAGCGCCATGTAGCCGCAGAACGGGAACACCATGTTCTCGCCCACCCTGTGATCGCGAAGCCAGGGCGCGTTGGTGACATGGAGCAGGTTGCGCCATGCCGGCTCCGTGTCGCTGCTTTCAGACACCCTGCTGCCGAGAAGATCGTGGTGCGGGAATCGGCGGCCGCGCCACTCTCGGCTGAGCCGGGACTCGTACCAGTAGCTGTCTTCGTGGTGGAAGGGGTAACGAGGAAGACCCGAGAGACAAGTGCCCCAAGGAAAGAGGGCCTCGAGGTCGACGGCGACCTGGAGGCAATGGAGGGAGCCCATGGCCGTCAGCAGAGACACGGTGCAATCCTGGTTGCGCGCCATGGTCGAGACGTAAGGGGTCGACGAGCGGCCTCCTCCCGAAGTCTGCATGTGAGCGAATATCTGCCGCAGCGGCCCGGCGAGCGCGCCGTGAGGGCCGACCTCGAGAAACACGGCATCCCTTCCCACGGGGTGCTTCAGTGCGGCCGTGACCGCCTCGCGGAATCGGACGGGCAACTCCAGGTTGCTCTGCCAGTATCTGGGCCCAAAGTCGTGCTCCGGATCCGCGAGGTTGCCGGTGACGGAGGAGAAGAAGAGTGCGGACGGCGCTGGCCCTCGCCTGCCCACCACCCTGTCGCCCATCAGGGAGCGGTAGTGCTCGCCGATCTCTTTCATGTGGTCTGAGTGGTAGGCCTTGTCGACCTGGAGCAGTCTGGCCAGAGTCTGAGGTTGGTCCTCTTTGATGGCGGCGACGACGGACTTGACGGCGTCGACATGGCCCGATATGGTGACGCTTTGCGGCGAGTTGTCACATGCAATGGTCACGTCTGAGACCGGATCAAGATACTTTCTCGTCTCCTTCCAGCCCATGCCGATGGCTGCCATGGTTCCGGGTTTCTCCTGCATCACGGTCACGGCCCCGCGATAATGGGCGGCGGCGATGGCCTCACCGGCGGTGAGAGCGCCGGCTGCGTACGCGGCCGCAATCTCACCGCTGGAATGGCCGACAACGGCATGCGGAACGATTCCCGCCGCCCTGAGAGTGTCGACCAATGCCATCTGCAGAGCGGTGCAGAGGGGCTGGGAGAACTCGGCCGAGGACAGGCGGCTCTTCTTGCCCGACTTCTTGAGCTCTTCTTGTATGGAATAGCCAAGAGGCTGCTCTCCAGCCACCTCTTGCAGATGCTTGTCGAGACGTTGAATGGTGGACCGGAACACGGGATTCGACTCCAGCAAGTCCCGTCCCATCTGAGGCCATTGTGCTCCCTGGCCCGTGAATACCATGACGACGCTCGTCGGCTGGGAAGACGTCGAGTGTACAGGCTGAGACACGCTCTCCACGACACCGTTCTTCACGATACCAAACGCGCGGTGCGGCAGTTGTATCCTCTTCCGTGCCAGAGTGTAGGCTACGTCGGCGGCCTTGTCCGGATACTGCTCGAGCCACGTCTTGTAGTTGTCCGCCAGCGTGGTCACGGATTTTGACGAGTTGGCCGAGAACAGGAGAAGCTGCGGTCCCTCACTCTGCCGTGCTCCGTTGGAAGAAGTCGGGACGGCGTTGTAGGTGGCCGCGGATTCCAAAATGACGTGGGCATTTGCGCCACCTATGCCGAACGAATTGACGCTGACCCTTTCCCGCCTGTCCTCGGGCCAGGGCGTAGCCTCTGTTGGGACCGTAAGCTTGGCTTCCTCGAACGGAATTTCGGGGTTGGGGATGGTGAACTTGATGTTTGGTGGGATTGTTCGATGTTGAAGTGCCTTGACCATCTTCAACAGCGACACAAGGCCAGATGCGCCTTCCGTGTGTCCGAGATTGGGCTTGATGGAGCCGATGTAGACGCCCTTTTCCCCAAAGACGCGAGCCACGGCCTTGGCCTCGATGGGATCACCGGTTGCCGTGCCGGTCCCGTGGCACTCCACCATGGCGGTTTCCGAAAAGTCGGTGATGCCGGCAACGGCGTATGCCCTCCGCATCAAGGCTTCTTGCATGTCCGTGCTGGGCTGCGACAAGGTCGGCGTCTTACCATCTACGTTGTGGGATGTCGCTCTGATGACGGCTTGGACGGGGTTGCCATCCCGAATGGCATCCGCCAGGGGCTTGATGAATATGGCCGTGACGGCCTCTCCGCGCGCGTATCCATTCGCATCCGCGGAAAAGGTCTTGCAGTTGCCGTCGCTGGACAGAACCCCTTGCTCCTGCATGGCCATGGACATTCCCGGGACGAGAATCAGATTAACGCCGCCAACCAGTGCGGATTCGCAGTCGCCTCTCTGAATGGCTGCGCAGGCCTCGTTGAGGGCCACCAGGGCAGACGAACAGGCCGTGCGGATCGTCATACTGTTCAGATGTGTCAACGGCCAAGGTTCTTTTCGGTTGCTCTCATGCCCATGCATGCAGTCTGTCTCCGGCGCAGAGGGGCATATACCTTGGTCCTTGCAGGTCGAACTCGTACGAAAGACGATTGGCGATGACGAAGTCGCCGGCACCAGAAATGCGGTGGATTCCCCAAGGTTGGGTTTCCTTGCCCATCATTTCTAGCCAGTCCTCGCCGAAGTTGCCAATATAGGTTCCGATGGTCCTTCCTCGCCAGTCCGTCATGCCGGCGTCCTCGAAAGCCTCGCGCGCCACCTCCAGCATGAGCCGTTGTTGGGGATCGGCTCGCTCGACTTCTGTTCGTGTCATGGTGAAGAAGGACATGTCCAGACACCCGAGATCGACACTTTCGTCGAGAAAATATCCATACTGTGTCGAGACCGTGCCCGGTTTTCTCGACTCGGAGTAGTAAGCATCGATGTTGTAGCGCGATTTCGGGACACGGCATCGCCCATCTTTCTTGGCAAGGAGAAAATCCCAAAGATCATCTGGCGTCATGACTCCTCCCGGAAGGCGACAAGCCATGCCGCATATTGCCATGGGAACTTGACCACTGCAATGACCTTTCGAGACTTTGAAACCGTCCATGCCGTCTATTGAGGCGGGAACTTCCCCATATTGCCTGTCAGATGTAGTCGTGCCATTTGTATGGACGCCGTTTGTGCCGTCACCGTTCACGGCTGTTGATGTGCAGCTGCTCGAGCCCGCTACCTCACTATGGTCATTCATTCTCATGGTCTTGCGGCCTTGTCCGTGGTAAGAACACTGGGCACTTTGTGGTTTGTGTTGTCGTGTATCTCTTTTTTTTCTTCTTTTTTTTTCTTTTTTGGAAAAACTTGTCAAGGATGGGCAAGGAAGGGGCAAAGGATGGATCCTAATCGGAATGGACGGAGCTGCGAAGTGAGACTGGGAAAGAGCTCATTACATGTACGACCCAGTAGGCTTGGGCCGGCCCGGCCCCGGAGGTATACCGCACATGTTACCATCATGAACGTGGAGACCAGACTGATTCTTACGCCAGAAATGTACGGCGAACATGTCCCGCAATGAGCTGAAACCAAGGTGGCATGTGTCATGTGCATCGAGCCTTGTCAGGCAGTGGATTCATTCCGGAGACGGGGGCACAATCCGCACGCCGCGTGGCCAGCGACACGGTGGGCGTGGTGAACGTCCGCGCAGCTCAGTTCCGGACTCGGACTCCGGACTCCGGACTCCGGAGGAGAATGTGTGACCCACAAGGCCGGCTCCGGAGTCCCAGCCCCCGACGGCTGTCGGCATCGGATTCCGGGCGGGTGCCTGGCAACAAGCCCAATCCGCTTACGGAATCCGATGCTTGTTGCCAGACACCCGCCCGGAATCCGCATCGCATCGCGGTGGCTAATAGAAAGCACCCAGGTCGTAGATATACACACATGTACATACAATGTAGACACGTACCATATACGGTGAGTAGTAACAGTACGATCATGTAGAATGCGAATCAGTCAGGGAGGCGCAGCACATGAGAACTTGGGTACCTTGCACCACTCAGCACTACATTCAGCAGTGCACCATGCCAAGCAGGGTTAGGGAACTCCCAAAAATTTGCCATGGAACTCTGGTGGAAGAATGTTTTGAGATTGGACTCCACCACGTACACGTAGAGGGAACATACATGTGTATATTTGAGCTGAGTCTGGACGCAATCTACTAAACTTTGCCGAACTGCCACGTACTTGTCGTTTGCCGTTACCATCCGTATTCGTGCCTGCCTCTTCATTCTCAGCCCATTGTCCGACACCAGTTCGTCATAGAGTCCAGCCATTTGCCAACTCGCCGAAATGGGCACCTTCGAAATCATGCTAGCCGCAGCAAAGAACGCTGCCTCCGTTCTTTTTCTCTACGCAAGTTGCCGTGACCACATCAGTGGGATGACTTGCTGACCCTTTGCTGGAACAGTATCTTCTTGTGTTTATCCATCGTGTGACCTTCCATCCCTTGAGAAGATATCCCGGGCCACCGCTTGCCAAGGTGTCCGACCTCTATGGCGGGTTCCACGCCGTTCTGAAGCAGCTTCACCTGACCACGTTCCTAGATCATCAGAGATACGGTACGTACTGGGTTGACTCGAAGTCTTACACATGCCCCCGCTGAAAAAGGAAAAAAATAAATTAAAATAAAAACATACTAGGCCCTGTAATGAGACACGGACCCAATAAGCTCGTTTTCAACTCGATCGAGGCCCTGCATGGTATGGTGAAACCTTGATAGTGTCAAACGTCGCATCAATCAGCCCGTACTGAATCGCTGCCAGACATTTACAATAACGATAGAGTTGCAAAGTCGCACGTGTACCTGCTCACCATATCGGGTGGAAACCCCAGTATCCTGAATATTATTGATAAGCAACAACACAGGTCCAGGCGCCGCCTCATCGGGCAAGCCATCAACGACAAGGCCATGCGAGACTTTGAGCCCACCCTGATGGAGCAGATCAACGTGTTTCTTAAGCAGCTTTCGCGATCGGCCGAAACTTCCGAGCCGTTAGAAATGACGGACCTTGCCAAGAGACTCGGACTAGATGTCGCAGGCCACCTCGCCTTTGGCTTCGCCCTAAACACGCAGATAGATGCGTCTTATCGGTTCTTGAGCGACGGAATTGCCATCAGCGCATACCGAAGCAATTGCTACATGCAGTTCCCGTTTCTTAAAAGGCTCGGTATACATTACCTGATGCTCGTCGCAAGTCTCGGTCAACGAATCCGGTACACGCGAACGCTGCGACACATGATTCGCACCCGCCTTTCCGAGGATAAGCATGCGAGACATGATCTTTACTCGGTTGTAGCTGAACACCTTGACCGCCCGTCTGGAGGAATCACCCCCGATCAGCTATGGTCCGAGGCCCTTTTTTTGATCCCGGCTGGTTCGAAACATCCCAGAGTCGACTTCGACCCCCCCCCCCCCCTTTCCCCCTTTTTCCTTCCCCCCCCCCCCCCCCCCCCTTACAACACCACCACGCCATGATGGACTGCTGACATGTGCATGACATTCATATACATGCTAGGGGGTGAAACAACATCTACGTCCATCGTTGCAACATTCTTCTATCTATCACGCTATCCCGATGCATACCAAAGGTTGGCCGAAGAGGTACGCGGTGTCTTCTCGGACGGCACGGAAATCCGAAATGGACCCAAACTCGCCGCTTGTCGTTATCTAAGGGCCTCCCTAGATGAGGCCCTGCGTATGTCTCCTCCTGGTAAGCGAGCCACGGGTTTCCGACCCAGCATCGTACTTGGCTTGGCCACACGCCGCCGCAACCGTCATCACGCGCCCAGTGGTCTGATGCTGATCCTTCTCCCCAGTCCCGGGAACACCCTGGCGAGAGCAGTTCCCCGACGAGCAGAAATGCGGGCCTCTGGTCATTGACGGTCACGTCATCCCGCCTGGTACTCAGGTCGGCGTGTCCATCTACTCCCTCCACCACAACGAGAAGTACTTTGAAGAGTCGTTTGTGTTTCGACCCGAACGCTGGCTTATCCAGGACAAGGATAAGCTCGCGCTCATGCGATCCGCCTTCTGTCCCTTCTCGCTGGGCACAAGGGGCTGCGCCGGCAAAGCCGTGGCATATCTGGAGATGAGCCTCGTTGTGGCCAAGACGCTGTGGTACTTTGATTTCCACAGGGCGCCTGGAAAAATCGGCGAGGTAGGCGCCGGCGCACCACAGAAGGGAGAGGCCAGGAGGAGACCGGGCGAGTTTCAGCTGTATGATAGCCTTGCCGCTACGCATCGTGGGCCTAACCTGGTATTTCGTCCCCGGGGAAGTTTGTATAAGGAGATTCAGGTCTAAGAGAAGTCGGGGTTTTGCAGTTCGCGCGGCCAAAGTTTTACTCTTTGTGCGAAAAGCCCATCTTGTGTCTTCTCTTTTCTTGTAGGGGCTCTAGAAAAAAGAGCACGTATTTTGAGCCAAGTATCTTGGAAATAATCCATTGTTTTCAACAAAATTCATTCAGGGGTTGTCCTTGACAGAATATGACTTGAGCTTCCAAAATTCTTGCATCATATACCAACACGACTCCTCATCTAGGTCCTGCCCTGGTCGACATTTGACCTCCGTAGCTCTTCTCCGTCCCTCCTCGCAAGACCTTCCCACTGCCGTCGCATATACGGCATGATCACCCAGCTCATCAACGGCGCAAGCAACGCATCAAGCACACCCCAGCCCCTCTTTGGCGATGGACCAGGCATGTTCGCGAACAACGCATGCTGCTCGAGTGAATACGTGACGGCAAAGTCTCCTCTGTCCACCGCCTTGATCATCATGGCAGCAACCGCCTCCGACGAGGGAAACTTGGCAATCAGCTTCTCGAGTGGATGATGAAGCCCCTGGATTGTCTTGTTCAGATGCACCTTGGTCTGCTGCTCCTTGAGGAATCCCGGCGAGACAAAGTCCCCCGGAAAGGCTACGTGGATCGAGTAGTGCGAACCTGCAAAGTTGTGCCGAAGGACTTCCAAGCGGAGCGTGTCGGCGAGAGCACGCAATGCGCATTTCGACGCTACCGACAGGAACGTGCGTGTCAGTCTCTGAAGTCGACGGGTACATCATGAACATGAGGTCGTCATGAGCTTCAAACTCACTGGTATAGGCGACGGAGCCCGGCAGACCCAAGAAGGCCGCAGCGCTGTTGATGAAGACGATTTGGCGCCGCCTCTGCTGTGCTGGTTTCGGCGACGACGCATCCTCGGCCAGCCATATATCCAGCATGGACTTGGCGGCGTGGACGGCAGAAAAATAATTGTTCCTCATGCAGTCCTCGAGGTCTTGAGGGCTCAGGTCCACGAAGAAACCGTTCTGGTTGTAGTTTCCCCCGGCAACGCAATACACAATGTCTGCGCGTCGAGGCTGGGCCTTGAAGGTCTCGTCGACCTGGGGCGGCGAGGTCAATCATGAAGTCTTCGAGTTTCACGAAGCAGAGACTGTTTACCTTCTGGGCGTCTCCCATATCAAGTGTCACGGCATTGACATCCTGGTCCGTGTCGAGGCATTCAGAAAGAACCTCCTCCCTGGCTTCGTCCAGTGGCTTGGGGCTGCGCGAGAAAAGGGTGATGTGAGCACCTGGGCATTGTCAGCGCCAGAAGCTCACGCGATAACACCAGAGTGATGTGAGAGAGATTACCGCGGGCGGCCAGCGCTTTGCCGATGGCTCTTCCCAACCCTCCACCGCCACCAGTAATGAAAACGGTCTTGTCGAGCGTGCGTCAGCCGTTCTATCCTGTTTCTTTCTTTCTTTCTGTTGGGTATAAATAATAGGCTTGGGACTGAATGACGGGGTTCCCTCTCACTTTGCCACCCAAATCTTTCATTTTGAAACAGGTAAACTATACCCGGAACGCAGTCGGATGTGGGCAAACGGGGATCGTCGAGTAGTAGCGATTTCGTTTTTTCTTCTGTTAAAAGACATTCATACCAACATGATGAAGTTGAAACTTGAGCATCTTCACGGTCATATTCACAGGTATCGCCCTGGGAGCGGAGGGGGAAAAAAATCCCGCCCGATCCGAGACGCATCTTGGTGGGCCGGAAAGTTCAGCCAAGGCCGTCACATCGGGTTCCGAATCCCGGACGAGGGTGTACCGCGGGCCGAAGGGCTATTCGTCATTGCTCTTGAGGCACCTGTGCTGGACTTCAATTTACCATGTAGGTTCTCGAAGGTCCACTTTCGCGTGAGTTCTCCGTTGTTCAAAGTCGACCAGTTCGTTCTTTTCGCTTATATCAAGCTATCAAGCACCAGGTTCACTTGCCGACTTCACCTCCCAATAGCCACACCACCGCCCCGGGAAAAGACCTTTCTGAAATTGAACCTCCTCTCAAATATTCTCAACATGTCGCAAGCCGCAATAAGTTTGCTATCCGATTGGATAAAGTGTCAAAAACTTCAAGCCCCCCAGATGAAGGATTCACCCGTCTTCTACCGCAATCTGGAGGAAGCCCTCGACTTGCGCCGCGCAGACCATGCAATGTTCACCCGCACCAAGTCTGCTTGGAAGCTTGGCCACGCCTACGACTTTTGCTCCAACGACCTGCTGTCGCTCGGAAAGACAGGGGAGATTCGGCGCGCCTTTCTGGACGAGCTGGACAGCAACCCCGACTTCATGATGTACTCGGGCGGATCGCGACTCATGGACGGCAACTACTCCTACATTGAGGACGTGGAAGACGAGATTGCTGCATTCCACGGTGCCGAAACAGCTCTGATTGTTGGGAGTGGGTTTGAGGCGAACATGGCCATCTATGCGGCCATTCCAAGGCCTGGGGATGCTATTGTGTACGACGAGCTCGTGCATGCTAGTACCCACGATGGCATGACAACCTCCCTGGCCCAGTGCCGCGTGCCGTTCCAGCACAACGATGTCGATGCCCTTAGAGAGGCCATAGCGAGCGTCTTGGACTCGCAGACGCAGATTGCCGATGGATCACGGACTCTGCTGATCTCGGTCGAAAGCGTTTACAGCATGGACGGTGATGTTTGTCCGCTGCTCGACATGCTCGAGGTGGCCCGGGAGATGTGCCCCAAGGGAAACGCCGTGTTTATTGTTGACGAGGCCCACGCCACTGGCATTTTGGGTCCCAAGGGCGCCGGACTCGTCTGCCAGCTGGGTGTTGAGAAGCAGATTGCCATTCGGTTGCACACTTGTGGCAAGGCTTTGGCGTCGACCGGAGGTGAGTCGGGTGTCGCCTTGTTTGATTCGTCCTTTTCTTCTTGGTCAAATAGAAGTAGTGATGCCAGCAACCCATAGCCGTCATCCTAGGCGACACATCCGTACGCAATACGATTATCAACTTTGCGCGTTCCGTCATCTACACGACCGCGCCCTCCTTTCCGACCGTGGCAGGAATCCGCGCCGCGTATAGGCTCATGAGAGACGGCAAGACGCAAATTGTAACAGCCCTCGGCTCCCCTTCTTCCACACGATGATGCGCGGCAAATGCAGGGACTGACCAAATAACGACAGTATCAAGACAGGATCCAACAGCTCGTACGGCATTTCTTCCAATCTCTTCAGTCGAATCCGCACTGGGCCAAGGCCAGCGAGCAAGGAATTCTCGAGGTCCCCGTGCTGGAAGACTGGGAGGATCGCGAATTCAATGCTCACATCGTGCCGCTCAAGTCGCGGCAGCGCTACGTCTGGTGGCTGGTCTTCCATCTGCAGCTGTCAGGCATCTCGGCCTTCCCGGTCGACTACCCGACGGTGCCTCGAGGCCAGAGCAGGATTCGCCTGATGTTCCACGCAGCAAACACCGAGGAGCAGGTCGAATATCTGGCCAAGACCATCTGCGACTGGGCGGCGGAGATGGTGGAGATTGAGGCGACTGCCAACGGCGGCAAGGGGAAGATGCCCAAGGCCGCGCAGCAGGTCTACGCCTTGATGGCCTCTCATCAATGATGGCTCGGGGCTTCCATGTTCTGGCAAAACAAGATGGCTACGACGCGGGAGCTTGCCTGTCGTGTCTGGCCGGAATCGGGCGTGAGATGGTGGTTGTTGCCGGCACGGGCATGCAGCATTTAAGTACCGAGGTACCTAGGATACGATGGACTCCTTAAATGACGATTGAAAAATAACCTGCAGAGAAAATCAATATATTAGGATTCTACACTCAACCTCCTGAACAACCAGAAGGGCGTTTCCGGGGTATAAAAGGGCTAATTCACATGGTGTGGTAAGAAAGCGGCTGCTTAGGCGATGTGGCCACGAGGATATTAAGTTTTATAGGATTTTAGCAGCGGCACATGACGGAGGATGTGCATCCTCCTTTTTGGCCTAATCCCTTTGAGTGCGTGGAAGGCACCAATGAGGTCGCAGACCCACATCTGGAGCAGTACAATGTACATATGTACATTGTATGTACATAGAGTGTACTTTGTCCTTACTGCGTCTTGCGATGCTCATAAATATAGCGCCTCATACTGAGGGAATCTTAGTAACTTCTCTTTAATCCCGACAGAGAATTGGGTCTCTCTCCTTTAGCCTTATTCATTAGCTCACGATCACTTTCGGTACCTCGTTGGCGCCTTGGCGCACTCGAAGGGATTGTCAAATGGGAGCAATTGCAAAAACAAGCACCACCAATGGTGGGGCACGGCACGAGAAGCTCTTCGCGAGTAACGAAAGGGCTAGGTGCCCAGTTCCAACCAATGAGCCGACAGATATAAATGGGGCGCCGTGAGTACAGCCTTCTTCGCAGGTGGGGTGCGGAAATGCCTCCGACACCGCTCTGCTTCTGGTCGTTTTTCGAATGTTTTTGCCTCGCTAACGGAACGGCTCTGCGCCCTGTCAAGGTCGGATACGGCTTCTGACTCATTCAAGACTCTGATACAACGCAGAAGCATCCTTGCCGGCTGGTCCGTTCCGCTCTTGTTGTCGTTTTCCACCAAAAATCTCTCGCTGCAGCACTTTCAGAAGAACCCCGGCAAAGTAAAAAAAATAAAAAGCCCTCCTCTGCCGCACCTTCCATCGGGACTAGCCTTGGGTTTTCAAGCCACGAATTACGGTCCTCTGCATCTTTGCGACCAAGACACCAGTCCGATCTTCACGAGACGCCAGCATACACCATCACCAACACTACGCCGCATAATTATTCAAGATGGCTGGGCTTGATCTGAAACCGGCGATCAACGATGACACTCGAAGTCAGTGCCATCCAGAAACGAATCTCTATGCCCCAAGACACGCCGCTTGAAGCTGATCCAAGCTGACCGTTCCTGGTAGTTCTTGGCCAAGATCCTCTGATTCGCCCAGACATGCTCGCTGCCGATATTCCCATGAGCGATGCTGCCATCCGGACCGTGGTCAAGGGACGAAACGACGCCGCCGATATCATCATGGGTCGCAGTGACAGACTTCTCGTCGTCGTCGGCCCTTGCTCCATCCACGATCCCGCCGCCGCACACAAATACGCTGCTCTGCTGAGCCAGCTGTCGGAGAAGCTGTCCAAAGACCTGTGCATCATTATGCGCGCCTACCTCGAAAAGCCACGAACCACGGTCGGCTGGAAGGGTCTGATCAACGACCCCAAGATCGACTCCTCTTTCCAGATCAACGAGGGTCTAAGAACGTCCCGCAAGCTCTTTGTCGATCTGACCTCCAACGGCATGCCCATCGCCAGCGAGATGCTGGATACCATCTCGCCCCAGTTCCTCGCCGACTGCATATCCGTAGGCGCCATTGGCGCTCGAACCACCGAGTCCCAGCTGCATCGTGAGCTGGCCTCGGGCCTCTCCTTCCCCGTCGGCTTCAAGAACGGCACCGATGGCAACCTCGGCGTGGCTATTGATGCCATTGGCGCTGCTGCCGCCAAGCATCATTTCATGGGCGTCACCAAGCAAGGCCTGGCCGCCATCACGCGCACAAAGGGTAACGAGCACGGCTTCGTCATCCTGCGTGGCGGAAGCAAGGGGCCTAATTTTGACGAGGAAAATGTCCAGGCCGCTAAGAAGTCGTTGGCGGACAAGGGTCAGAAACTGGCCATTATGATTGATTGCTCTCACGGTACGTGCGCATATTGCAGGGTCCTTTACGCCAAAAAAAAGAAAAGAAAAGAATAAAAGAAACGAAACAAAAAACACCTAATAAAAACGATGTCAAGATAAATATGACATGAAATGAATAAAAAAATTACACCCAAGGCCCGCTAACACAACAAAAAAATAGGCAACTCCCAGAAGAACCACAACAACCAACCCAAGGTAGCCCAAGTAATTGCGGATCAAATTAAAAAGGGCGAAAAGGCCATCGTCGGTGTCATGATTGAGTCTAACCTCAAGGAGGGAAACCAAAAGGTTCCTCCCGAGGGACCGGCCGGCCTCATAGAGGGCGTCAGCATCACGGATGCGTGCATCAGTTGGGAGAACACCGTTACCGTACTCGAGAATCTGGCGGCGGCTGTTCAGGAACGACGACGCATCAACGGCTCTGCGCCAAATGAAGAGGCTCAGGTGAGCACGCTGGAGGAGGACTGACCAGCTTGTCCTGATATGGGCAAAGCAGGACAGCGGAAGCTTCCTGACGCTTTGATGAAATAAGAGTGAAAGAGAGAGATGAAGCGATTTACCAGAAACCGCCATGATAAAAGGAGGTGTATCTTTCTTGCGAAAATAGCCGACACAATTTTTTTTTCTTTACAAAAGAGAGTCATACCAATCAACTTCGTGGAGTATATAAAAGGGCATATTGGGACAGCGAATAAAAGCAGCAGTATTCAGGATTACCCAATCAGACATGTTCAAATGCTTAAAAGATCATTCATGAGCTGATGCATCAGTACCCAAGACTCCGTAAGCGCCAAGAGAGACCCCCGTAGGAAACAATCACGCCCCAAACTTGACACAGAAAGAAAGAAGTCATAAAGACACATGAGAGGCAAAAGGAAGAAATAAAGGCACAGAGGAAGCACATAATGCAGCTCACTGTCTCACGGGAACATAATCGATGTTCTCCCTCAACAGCGCGGCTCGTTGATCCCGCTGCTCAATCACCCGCTTAAAGGCCGCCCAGCCCAACAGCCCAGAAGTACCCAGGATGAAGCCCCAAACGATAATCTTATCCTTGTTGCTGTCGCGCTGGAAACACATGGTAACAACGTCCCCCTCCTTGGCCTCCTTGCAGAAGTCGATGCCCTGGTTCAGGCAGAAGGACTTGGTGCACTCAGAGCAAGAGGTTGACAGAGACCGCGGTGCCACGTTGGGACGGGGCCGGGTGTCGTCGGAGGAGGACAAGGCGATTGAGTTGTCATGGGGAGGCGCGGACGAGTAATCAGCTGCGAGGTGTAGGGAGTCGGAGAAGAGATTGCGCGACCGGAGCGCGTGGGAGGGCGAATCCGATTGTGGTTGCTGGCTCTTGGGGCCGAGAGGGAGGATGGTGCTGTTCTTGAAGCATGTGCATTTGCAGAAGACAGGCGCATCTGAAAGGGTTAGCGGGTCAAGATCATGGGAAGGCTTTGTTGTTGTTGTTTTTTTCCTCCTTTCCTTTCCGTTTCGTTTATTGTATTTCGTGGGCTGTGTTGCAGGCAAGATGGGGAGGAGTGGAAAGCTTACTTGCGGCGCAGACGAGTGTCAAGAGGCTCGATAGGAGGACGGCGAGGAGGTGTATCCGCGCCATTGTGAGGAGATGCCGCGCGGGTGAGGCGAGGTTTGTGTTGAGCGGAGAGGGAGGAGCTGGTTCGCGGTTCGGTCCATCGAGGTGAGGTGTGTATGCGGTATGCGCTTTGCGGCTCGTCATGCGGTGCCCACATTTTCGAGTATGTCAGAGCTCAGCCGCGAAGCCTGGTTGGTTCCTCGTTGCTGCGTCTATTTTTAATAATAATTAAAAAAAAAAAAAAAAAAAAAAAAAAAAAAAAAAAAAAAAAAAGGTGACCCAACCTTTGAAGATTGACTCTTCCCCAAGATCCCACCCACCAGGGACAGCGCAGCAACCTTGTGCAAACAACCATCGTTGCCCTTTTCTCGCTCTTTTTCGTTTCTGCCCACTCCACCCCTTCGCCCAGGCGCATCGCCAATCACGAACGCGATCAAAAGAGAAGAAGACGACGAGAAAGGGAAAAGCAAGTAAAAAAGGAAAAGAAAAGGAAAAGGAAAAGAAAAAGCATGACGAGAATATCACATATGCGGAGACTCGTCTCTCTGCAATTAGCAGTGCCCGCCCCGTTGCCGACGCGGTCCTCCTTAGCAAAAACCCGCCGAGCCATCTCGACCACGTGCGTCACCCGAGGGAAGAACACGGAATGGGTTCGCGAGAAGCTCTGGAAAGGCGAGGCTCCCGGCCCCGAAGACCCCTACACGCAACAACCCGAACCCGAAGAGCCCTCTCATCTTCCCGAGGAGGCGCTGCGCCGACCGCAATCCAACAAGGTGCCCGTGGAGATCCTCAGCTCCCGGCTGACGCTGCCGCCGCAGCGGACCGAGGCACTGTCGGAGAAGGAGGCGGCGTTGGCGGACCGCAGCTACGTGCCCGCGACGGATGCCGACGGTCTCGAGGAGACGGGCACCCTGAAGACCTGGTGGGATCAACCCGGCAACTGCGGCGAGGAGAGCCGCTTCCGGGGATTCGGCCGCGCAGACAAGGAGGTGGACAGGAATGTCATCGAGGTGTACCTCCGGCAGTCCGTCGTCGAGGCCCTCTCCCTGCAGCAGCAGCAGCAGGAGACGAGCTCCTCGGCGAACTGGTCGGCCAGGAAGTGGCGTGCGGCATCGCGAAGCGAGCTCGACCGGGTTCTTGCCGCGAAGCTTGTGGTGCAGGACGGGCGGGCGTCTCTGGAGGGTAAAGATGCTGCCATCATCTCGCAGGATCTGCTAGTCAGCGAGGCCGACGAGGCCGACGAGGCCATCGGGGCGGATGAGGCCATCGCGGCGGATGAGGCCATCGCGGCGGATGAGGCCATCGCGGCGGATGAGGCCATCGCGGCGGATGAGGCCATCGGGGCGGATGATGCCGCCGCCAAGATTACTCCAGAGGAGGCCCGGGAGATGGTTAGGGCGTGGGATTCGTCGTGGCAGGATCTCGTTGTGGACGAGCAGCTTAAATTTGCGGTACGTTTTTTTTTTCCTTTTTTTTTCATGTCTCTTTGTGGCATCGCCTTGTAACCTACGTGACATCTGTCCGGACATACGCACACACAGTCCTGGAGAACAAGATAATAGGAGGTGGGGAACAAAAGAACTTGGGCTAACCATGACACAAGATCCGAAAACGGCTCTACCAACTTACCGGCATCTTGATCCCGGATGCCAAGCTTTGGGCAGCCCGCACAGTCAAGCATCTCCTCACACTGGTGGCCAAGCCACCGAGTCGTCAGAAGCTGGCCGAGATCCTGGGGCGACGAAGCGATATCCAGCAATTGTCCAACGTCAAGGTGCACAGCCGCAAGATCGGCCCGATCGAGAAGGAAACTTCGGTGGGACGATGGAAGGTGATTGTGGAGGAGTTGGAGAAGCGTGGACTGCCGGTGACTGGGACGGCGGGCCTGTCGAGGAACAAGGAGAGGGATTGGATTTCGGGTAAAATCTGAGCAGCGGACGTTGGGGGATGGAAGGGGGCGGGCTTGTATGAGTAGATGTTTCTGTACATGTGATGTGAGTGGAACTACAGTATTTCACTCATAAAAGCAGGCTATGTGAGTAAAACTAAGGCATTACACTCATAAGGCAGCGACTTTTTTTTCTATTCCTTTACTTTTACAAGCCCTCTCAGAGGATAGAGCTAGCACGCGTATGCCTCGCCATTCCGACATGGACGCCCGTGCATGCTCGGCTGGAGCCCAAGAGACGAGAGTCCTCCATACCGCCACACGCCTCGCCGTTTCCTCCCGGAGAGCAAACAGGGAGGACGCCATTTCAGGTAGGAAAAGGTTAATCGAACCGGGCGACCCCTTTTTTACTGGGCTCTTCTGCCGAGAAGACTCGGTACGGCTTGTCCGCAACGAGATTCACGCGCGTCCGATTTGGGGGGGTTCGTGACGCGCAAAAAAAAAAAAAAAAATAGAATGGAGC
>SRPY01000223.1:0-43551 GCA_018360145.1 Claviceps africana
AAATAATTAAATATAAATAAATAATTAATTTATAATTAAAATCTAATTAAATATAACTTAAAGTAACAATAAAAATTAATATTAAAATAATTAAAATTTATTTTAAATATTTTAATTACTATTACTATAAATAAAGTATTAGCTAAGTAAATACTTATATAAATAATAAAGCTTAGTTATTTTTCTAAGTAATTTAAGCTTAAAGTTTTAATATTTTAAGTTATAGCTTTACTCTTTACTCCTTATTTTTATATATTATATCTCTTTAAATTACTTTTATCTCTATTTATACTTACTTAATATTTACTTAGTGCTTTTATATATTTATAGTACTTTAGCTTTAGAACTATATTATAAGTTATTATAAATTTAACTTTAAATAGTAACTATTATATATATTTTAATATATATATATAATTTTATTTAGATTTAATTTAAGATTAATTTATATATCTCTTTTTTATACTTCTTATATATAATTATAGTATACTATTTAATATTATATTATAATTTAATATAGTATCTTTATTATTATTAAGATTAAAGTTTAATAAAAGTAATAAAAAGCGCTTTAGTTTAAAAATACTTAAGCTACTTCTATATAAACTTATTTAACTTTATATATTATTAAAGTTAAAATTATCTTTAAATATAAAACTTGATAATAAAAGTTATTTATATTAATATTATTATTTTTACTTTATAATAAATTAGTTTAATATAGTAAATTAACTTTATATATAATATAGGGCCTTACTTTTCCTACTTTTTTAATTTATAAATCTATTTTATAATAATATATTATAATAACTTATTTATATTTAAAACCTATACTTTATTCTATTTTTTTAAATTATATTTTAATTTAATTTATAATAGAATTTTACTATATAAAGTAAAGGGATATATTATTTAAACTAATAATAAATATTAAAATATAAAATTTTTACTATATTATTATTTAAGGTAAGTAAGTTCTAATTATTTATAGGTATTTATATTGCTCTTTAATATAAACTAAACTAAATTATAAAGCATTATTTATACTATATTTAGTTACTTATATTTAACTATTCTTCTATAAATATATAGTTAAATATTTATAATAAAAGATAAAAAAAGTATATACTTAAAATTAAGCTATATAGCTTATTATATTATATAATTAACTTTACTTTTAATAAAGAAAGTAATTACTTATACTTTTTAAAAGGCTTTATATTTATATATAAATAATATTTTTCTACTTTATATTAAAAATATATATAGTAAAAGCAAATATATTATTATACTTACTACTTTTAATTATACCTTTTTTAATTAATATAATTTTTAAAATATAGCTTTAATTCTATAAAGTATTAATAATTTTATTTATATAAATAAAAAAAATACTTTATATATATTATTAGTTTTAGTTTACTATTGCTTTAATAATATAAGGAATATTTAATATAAATTATAATAAAAGATATTTCTATTATACTTTAATATAAAACTTTTAAAATAAAATTTTAAATACTATATAGAATATATAATAGTATATATTATATATTTTACTATTTATAAAAACTTAAAGAAAAGAAATAGCTATATTTTATTTTTAATAATAAATAAATATAATAAATATAAAGAATAATATCTTTTTTAAGTATAAAGCTATACTATACTTAAATAATTTTAATATTCTTTAATTTATAAAGGTATTTATAATTTATATTAAAGGAAAATTAATTTATTTAAGTATTTTATTATTATAGTATTTATTATTTATAAAAGTAAATAACTATTTAATATATACTATTATTAATAAAGTATTATATTTACTACTTTATTAATAAAATATAAAGTAAAAATAAAAAATAATAACTTACTTAATATTTATTTTATTATTATTTTAAGTATTTATAAAAGATAGTAAGTTATAATAATTTTAAAAAGAAAAGAATAATTTATTTTTTTTAAAGAATTATATAAAGGTAATTAGTATTAATAAAACTATAATATATATTAATAAAATATTTACTTTTATATTTATTAATAAACTATATAAGCTTTATTAATTTAAGAAATATATTTATATTAAATTAATTTTAATTAAAATTAAAATTAATTTTAAATAAAATTTATAATAAAATATAAACTATATACTTAAATTAATATATAGTTTATTAATATATTAAATAATATATATAAAGCTTAATATAATTAATAAAGGGACTTTATTTAGTAGTAATAAAGGGTATTAATACTTACTATAAAAATATAAAATTATTTAAGGTATTATTTTAAGATATAAAGGGATAAAAATATTAAATATAATATTATATATTAATTACTTAAGTGTATTATCTCTTTAAAGATAATTATAATTTATAATAAAATTAGTTAAATATTATAACACTATAAAGAATTAAATATTTACTATATATTGTTTTTCTTTATATATTATTAATAAAAAAAAAGCATTTTTCCTTAAAATTATTAATATATATATCTTTAATAATACTTTAAATAATATTATAGTAATTAATAAATTTAAGTTTTATTAAACTAAAAAAGTAGTTTAAAGTTTAATTAAAGTTTTCTATATATTAATTAATATAATAAATATATAGTTATTAAAATTATATAATTTCTCTATATTTTATTTATTCTATAATTAATTAATAGGAATCTTAGAAGGGATAGTATAATATCTTTTATTAAAATTTATCTTAAATAGAAAATACCTAATTAAAAAAAAAGAAAATATTAATATTAAATATAAGCTTATATTAAAAAGAAAAAATATACTTAATTGCTTTTTTCTTTATTATTATAATTAAAATATTTTCTCTTATTTTTAATATAGTATTTAGTATTTTAAATGTAATAACTATATATTTAGTATTATATAAAATTAGTGTAAGATTTAGGTAAGCTTTACTACTAATGTATTTATATTAATAATGTTTTACTAAAACAACTTTTAATATAGTATATATAGTAATAGTGGCTTTTTTATATTAATATATACTATATTAAATAATATTCTAAAGCCTTTTAAAGTTAGTTAGTAATAGCGCTTTAGTTAGAATAATATAGGCAATGCCTTTTAGCTTTATATATAGCATTTCTAAAATTATTATAGTGTAGTATACTTTAGATATAAATAATATATTTTAATAAAGAGAGAATATAGTATTTAATAATCCTTATTTAAAGAAAATAAGTAGTTTATTATTTAAATATATTTAGTTTATTTTTAGTTATATAGAAAAAACAATTAAATTAAGAAAGATATATACTTAATTTTAAGGTATATACTTTAGTATAAAAGTTATAATATCTTTAATATTTAAATTATTACTATTTATTAAAGAATTATTTTTATTTTATATAAGATTATTATAGATAAATAGAAAATCTAAGAAGGTATTATTATTTATACTATTTAGTATATTATTTAAAGATAAAGTTAATATTATTAAGAGGTATAATAAAAAAGGTTATTAAAACTAATTTACTTAGCTCTATATTAAATTAATTTTAAATTAATTTTAAATAGAATTAGAATAAAATTAGCTATAGATATTTAATATATAAACTAAAAAAAAAAAACACTTTTAGTGTATATAGGCCTTAGGAAATAGGTATAGGCCTTAGGAAATACTGCAGCTAATTAAATTATAATGCACAGCTCTACCGGTTTCCTAGGTCAACTGAGGTACGACACCCCGACCCAGCTGAGCTACTCGCAAAAACCCCAGCTGAGCTGTAGACTCTCCTGTGCTCCTCTCCTGTGCTCCTGTGCGCCCCTGTGCTTCTGTGCCCCTCTACGCTCAGCCGGACAAGCAAGCACCAAGCACACCTACGAGCACACCTGCGAGCACACCAACAGGCACCCGCGGTCGACGTCTGCCAGCACCCCGAACCGCCTGCCCACCGTCTGGCGATACTGACGATGCCTCGCCGTCGGCACGGATCATGTCTGGTGGATTTGTGGACATAGTGGACATTGTGGGGGACGGGCCGACGTGTCATCCCTATTGGAATCAGCCTGGCCCAACATTTCAAAGACCCACACTCGCGCTGGCGTGCGGGCGGCGGGCGGCGGGCGGCGGGCAAACGGACAACGGGCCACGCGCAACGGGCCACGGGCAATTGGCGACACCCTTACTTATCCCTTTGAGCAGCGCATCCATCCTCTTCCCACGTCATCCGCACTCAATCTTGATTGTCAATTGCAGAATTTCAGAATTGCAGAATTGCAGAAAAGCCGGGTGGCAGGGCTTGGTTTGGCGCCCGATTGAAGCCCGAACGCGCACCTCCTTCGGCTTGGACAGGACCAGACCACACAGGCCGATTCCGCCGTCATGTCGAGGCGCAGTCTTGCATTGCCCTGCACCCCCGGTCTCCCCGGTCAAGCGAAGGGTCCTTCGGTCGTATCTGCCTCTCCTCGACTCGCCCGAGATTTGACAGCGCGCTATGAGGTCTGGTTCGTTTTCTGCGGCAAGGCCCTACTCACTGCCAATAAGATTCCATTGGACTGCGGCACGCAGGACGAGCGCATCTTTGACCAACCAGTCAATCATGGCCATCGAGTCTGGTCAACTCGTTGCTTCTACATGTCATCAAGACCACATGTGCATGTATGCGCGGACCACGGTACGGGCCACCATGCAGCAGCATGCAGCAAGGAATCCGCTCGCCACAGGCAGAATTTGACAACAGGTCTTTGCATCATCAGTCGAGGAGCCCGCGTCCCTCGCGTCCCTCGCGTCTCTCTCCGTCTCTCTCCGTCTCTCTCGTCTCTCTCGTCGGCCGTCTCGCCCGTGACAAAGCAAAGAACCAACTGCTCAAAATCGACCTGCATCTACTCCACCACCCCGCGTCTCTGCTTCTCTACTTCAGATCGCATGACTCCTCGCTTGAATCGTTCCCGTCTCTTGCCGCACGTGGCATCTCTTCCAATCCTGGCGTCGTGCTCCAGCCGCTAGCCCCTTTCCCTGTCGCTGCTCTTCCATATTTTTGCTGCCGGGCTTTCTTGACGTCAATTTGTCCGTCTCATCACAAGTCTCTCTGCCCGACAGGACGAATCCGACCAGACAGTCGCATCCCGGCCCCAACAAATCTCCCTTCAAGAAGACGGCAGAGTTGCATCTCCTACACACGCAGACTGATGCCACTCGTTCAACGACAGGCCAGTCGCTTCTACTTCTATTTCAGTCCAGTCTCCACCGATCTGGCACCCTACTGTCCCCATCCATACCAGCTCATGCCCACCAAGCTGCCCCCCCTATCCTCGTTCATGCTTGACTTGACAGCTTAGCTGCATCAGCATCTTTCCATAGATCTTCTTTCCAAGCTTGCATCACGTCTTTCTGTTGCTCGTATCATCACCAAAGCCCCAAGCTCTACTTTTGTCCTCTTGCTCCGTGCAATTTGCGCCCACGGCCTGCGCCTGCGTGTTTGTTCGAGAGCAGCGTTCCTGCATCTCCAGCTTTCATACCAGTGACGGGCATTGGTTGGTTTTTAGAGGCGATTGTGCGGGCGGACTACATTAATATTATCAACGTCTTCATATAGGCACATGGAACCGTCGCAGGTCTAAAGGCATGTTAAAACGGCAACACATTCAGGGAAGGTCGGAATACCATGACATCTCTCAAAACAGGCTATGGCCTCCCCGCAAGGCCGTCAGATGGATACCGCCCTAGAAAGAGCGAGGATGACATACCTCGTGGCGCCATGCCCGGATCTATGAACCGAACAGGGTCGAAGGATATGGGCATGCACTCTCGATCGGGGTTTCAGACATCACCTTCCTCTCATGTCATCAATAAGACCTCTGAGACTCGTACTCCCTCCGGCTCTGCTCTTCCTCGATCTGCTAGAAGAAGCCGTTCGGACCCACAGAACAAGGCATCGTCGGAAATCTCCAAGTCTCATCGTCAGACAGGATCGGGTTCTTCATCGTCCATGCGATCGTTCGACAACGCCTCCAAAGCAACGCGAGTCCTGGACAAACAAGTCCGACCTACTGTGCCTCGCGAGCCTGGATCATTACACCAAGCGTCGGGAGCCAGCAGCCCGTCAATCTCAGCTCATCCATTTCAAGGGCCAGCGGATGCAGGCCTAGGGATTCAGTATGACCGCGAGGCAACCGAGAGTCCAGCGCAGATGGGCGTTTTGGAGGCGGTCAAGGCTCGCAAGTCACTCTCGCAGCCTGCCGCCATTTATCCTGAACTCGATCGTTATCGTGACTTTCAGCCACCCAGTCAGCCGATTGGCCGACGAGAGATTGATATTCTATGCCGATCAGCCACGCATGATTTGTCACCACCAACTCCATTGTCGCTGTGGTTCTCCGGAAGTAGTCAAATACGCGCTGTCAGTGCGAGTCCCTCAACCAAGTTCTCCGAGTCGCCAGGCCCCGGACCATACAGTCGGGACACGACGCCTGCTTCCCTGTCATCCCAATCACCAGTTTTTGTTGCTCCGAATCGTGTTGGGGCGCCTTACAGAGCCACGCGCCAGCACAGCGCATCCTCTATCAGGCCGCCTCTTACGAGGCGACGTGCCGAAAGCTTTTCCAATGAACTTGGTATTGACACGGAGGCGCTTGATCCAACCGGTCTCGCGTCCGTTTGTGAGTCCCTGGCGTCCTCTTCATCCAACTCAACTGTCAAAGAGGGTGCCAGGACAGTCGGAAAAGAGAAGACAAAGGAGGACAGACTACCGCCATCACCGCCAACTCCGCCATCAAAACTGTCGTCACAAACGTTTGACCAGCCCAGAGATGCCAACGAGCAGCCGAACATGATCAGCCGTCGGCAAAATCGACCTCAAGAAGTCTTCTCGTCCATCCCCCAGAGTCCTCCTAGCAAAGATGTCCCACCTCTGTCTCAGAAAAGTCCACCTGCTCGACCAAGGCGACACAACACACCGAGTATGGATTCGCAGCTCTCCACAGCCACTCCAACAGTCATACAGAGTAACTTGACGTCTGCCATGCGGGGTGCCAAAGAACATGGGGGTGCAAATATTGGGTCCATGTCCCCGTCACGCTCAACGACCTCGCTCCCGCAGATCAGGAAAAAATCCTCAATATCAAATCTATATTCCCTTGAGCGGGTACGCGCTTTCACGTCTTCAAGATCTCGTTCAAGTATTGACCTGCAGTTAAAAGGTGCAACAGAATCCTCCATCTTGGCGCAGAGCTCTCAAGCAAGCACACAAACAACTTCACGAACAAGATTTCCTTTTTTTGGACGGAAGAGGACGAGCTCCGAAGACGTAGCGAAGGCGGACAAAAAGATGGAACAGAAAAGCTTCGTACGAAAGGGTCCAGTGGCTGGCACTGGCCATGAAGGCTATGGTCGAGTCGGTGCTGTTCGGAGACGTAGCGGAAGTGGTTCTGCATTGCCGCACAAAGTGACCAGCCCGCAATCGTCTTTTGACAGTTTAACAAGTTCGGATTCCTTTTTGGCTGATAGGGTCAACCCGGTCATCATTTCGGGCGGAGAAGTCGTTGAGAACAGGAACACAAGCTCCAGCTCATCTCGCCCCGACCCTTTTTACGCAGGTTCTGCACGTCCCGGCACAGACTCAAATATGTCGCCGGGACGCTCATCGCTCACCCGCGTTACTACAAGCTCTCCAACTGCAAGATCTCCTCTTCTCTCCAGTCAAGTTCACAGTACTCGTCGGCCATCGAATAGTAGTGCTCCAGAGGGAATCGCCACGCAATCCAGTCTCGCGTTCAGGCGGTCAATGCAGAGGCTGCAGTCGGTCCCTGATACTCCACTGCGGCTCCCACAGCCGATCAATACCGGCAGAAATGCCTCTTCTGAGTCACCCCTAACAAGTTTCGACACTGGCATTCTGTCTGACGGCTCGTCTCATATCGAACTACAACGAGCCACCTCTGGAGAATCGAGTGCGCTACATCCCGTGCTGAAGAAGGTACAGAAGATACCACTCTCGTCCCGCAAATGGAACATATTTAGCCGGTCACATAATCAAATAAACGCAGAAAAGAGCAGAGCAAAGGAGCAGATAGCAGCCACCGTACGGGCCGTTGTAAAACGCCCCGTTGCATTTTACACCATCATTGACGCCACCGACCACCGGAATGAGAGGGCAGAGATTCCGCGTGCCGATGTCCAGCGGGACTTGAAAGAGGCAGATTTGCAGCCTCAGTCCGCCAATATTCGTGCTGCGGCTGAGGACATGTTTCCATTGCAAAGGCCGTCAACGCCCCAGCGTTACGACTCCTCACCATACCAGTCATGGCTTTCACCCTCGGCTAACACATCCACCACGACAATTTCTTCCTCATCGGCTGTTGACTATTCTCATTCCATGAGCAGTGGACGACCCAGTCGACTTGCTCGGGTCGGCCGCATTCCACAAGTGGTGAAAAAACGTCAGGGGAGTTCATCTCCGCAGAGCTTTTCCCGACCTTTTCAAGTCATTCGAAATACAGTGCCCGAGCCATCGATGGACGACTTAACTTTTCATGGCAAAAACCATCCGGTTTTCAACACGACGCTCTCGGGCTTCATGGCGTCTCCTGGCGCTAGGTCGGGGAGAAAAGAGGTTCTTGCTATGTCTCCACGAAAGAACTCGGAGAGTACGATGTACACAAGCTCGAGCAGCTCTGCGGGGGGTATGTCATTTGCCACAACGACAGCTGTGGTTCCGAACCCCGAGGACCCTCCTATCGAAGATGAAGTGTGGGACGAGTATAATGATTTGCTCGGCGACGACTCCGTGCAAGAGCCAAAATCTCCTGCGTCTTGGAAAGGGGCACCTTTCCACTTGGAAACTGACCAAAGCAAACTGACGAAACAGAAAGCCCTCGATTTCTCGAAACTTTCCAACGACAGTCATAATAAGTCGGCGACGTTTTACGAGGCCTCAGAGGATAGAAACTGCTACAGCGGCTCTGTGACTGGGCGCATTCCAACCGCGTTACTGCGACCCGGATCACATGGTAGCACGACAGACCGGATGCCAGGTCCGGTCGTAGTTGACTATGGAGGAAGCAAGAGCTTGGTTCGCGCGGCCCGTGAATTTACTTCGAAAAGGAGTAGCTCTTCATCTTGTCAGACGCTCTTCTCCGACTGCAGTGCTTGCTCCTCTTCGGCCAAGGATGGCACATCCTTGGCTCAGGTCAATCTACGTGTAGGCTCCATGACGGTCAGCAAATGGCTCACCTTCGGACATGTTTTATTCAGCGAAATCCGACATCAGTTGAATCACGTGGAGACGTCGGCTAAAGGTCATTCAATCCTCGTCATCGATGGCCTTGGAAACGATGATTGGTCTTTTTACGCAGCCGAGACGTATCCCTCTGCTTCATTTTTTAACCTCTCCCCTCGAGCGCCACTTCCTCCTGCGTTGAAGAATGACCCGAAAAGGTTTCCCCTGAGCCCCCCAAATCATCATCAAGTTCAATACACATCGCATCTGGACAAGTTTCCTTTTGCATCACAAAGTTTCGACGGTGTGGTATACCGTTTCCCCCCCGTGGCGCCCGAGTCGCATTACCGAAATATTATAAGTGAAGCTCGACGAGTCTTGCGACCTGAGGGTTACATAGAATTATCCGTCTTGGACTTTGACCTCATCCATATGGGCAATCGCGGTCGACGCACTGTTCGTCGTCTAAAGGAAAGGATTCGACTGCAAGATCCCGAGACGAGCTTTGCCTCCACAGCTGATCTGATTGTGCGCCTGCTTGGAAAAGGAGGATTTGCCAAGATCAAGGCCGCTCGTGTTGGCGTTCCGGTTGCCAGCTCCATTGCACAGCCTGGCACTCATGAAAGATCGGATGAGTCTGAACTCGACAAGAAGAAGGAGCAACCGAGCTTGGTAGAGATGATGAACGATAAAAGTCTCTCAGGGGATGAGAACATTACCAAGACCGTTACACGTGTTGGCCGGTGGTGGTATACTCGATGCTACGAGAATGCCACGGGGCTCACAAAACAAAAAAGTATCTGGGACGATAGGTCGTTGCTATCCGAATGCGAGCAACACCGGACCAGTCTGAAGCTCATGGTGTGCTGTGCTAGGGCGATCTGAAAGGGATACCAACGATGTCTCGGCCGTAAGCAAATGTGCATTCTTGCGGGCACTCCTCTTTTTGACCGAATATCATCCGAAAAGACATTCTGGTCGCAGATACTCTGTCAGACAGCGGTATTCTGGCGAGGGCTTACGGCAGCGTATTCTTCTTACTCACGAAATATATGCCGTGTGAACGTGGGCGAGATGGAGGCGCTTGCCCTCTTTATCTCTCTCTCTCTCTTTCTTTTTTTCAACCTTACGAATTCCGATTGTATATACACCCTGATTACATGTTGCTTCGGATTAGGCGGATTATCTTACATGGCGATGGGCTCACGCCCTCCACTTTTACGCTCAGCAGTTCTTCAGTATATTCAGTTGTTTCCATCACAGCTACCAACCATGTCAAAAAAGATGCTTGATGCAAGGGCATACTCTGTACATTTTGAAGTGTGGACTTTTTCTTTCATTTTGGTTGTCGGCAAGAAGCTGCAGGTCGGCTCGATAATGGAGGAACATGATGGGCCAACGAGTCGGGAAGGACGAAGGAAGACGGGTGGTACTAGTCTGCAACTCTTTTCCGTCGGCGACGGAAATTCAAAAAGGACAAAGGCAGGGCGTAGTGAAAGTGCAAAGCGAGAGGCTCAGCCTGCGTAACAGTACGAGATGAACATGCCGGACATGAAGAAAAAATTGGAATGGTTTTCTTTTCTTCTCGTTTCATTTTTTTTTACGCATGTGTTTTAAATATGTCCTTGGAAGGCATGCACCAGACCTCGTTATTCACCTGGAAGAAACGTGGTGAAAAAGGACCTATGGCCCAGGGAACGGGAGAAGAGTTTCTGGACAGCGTTATATTTCTTGTTCTGCTGCACTTGATCATCATACCGATTAACCAAGGATTGCAGCAGGGCCAAGCATTTCAGCATGTCGTGGGGCCTTTGAGTACGAGATGCGGATGATGGCTGTATGAGTGTATCGGGAGCGTAATTCTCTTTCATCTCTCGCGCTGCTCTGGTGTGTTTCTGGATGGATGACGGGTTTGGGGATCTATAGGGGGTCTGGGGATTTGCTGGGTAGTGGGATGGTGCGTGCCAGTTGGCAACATGCTGCCGGTGGTTCACCGTCATGGTGCTACCTTGGTGGTCGAGGCAATATATACGGTTTACAAAACAAATAAGTGAATGGGCAACATGTATACAGCTGGTTTAACGTTGTAGTGCTAGTTAAGACAACTAATTGATGGGTGATGTTATATTTTTAATTTAATGGGGGAAAAAAAATCTCCCCAAAAAGTCTGGTTCTATTCATTTGTTGAGACCACAACACTGGGTATCGTTACAAGTCATGATTCAGAATCCTCGGCGAGGTCTTGGTTCACACACGTCCCGGTCTCACTGGCGTCGATGACGCCATCTTCACGCGGCCAGCGTCGCAAGACGGCCACGAATCCGCCGCCTGCGATTTTCTCGCCCACCTTGGGGCGCATCACCTGGACGGGTTCGGAATTTCCGTCCCGCGACGCGCGGGGCACGACGGTCTTGACGTCCCAGTGTCTGCCTCCGCCGGAGTCGTGGACACCGTCCGACGTCGTGGACACGGGTAGCTCGAGGACTTTTTCCAGGCGAACCGGCTGGCGGGTTACGGTGGACCATTTCTGGAAGTCTCCAATCTGGCTGATGGAGGGCTTGAACAGGATCAAGATGCCGTTGGGTAGCAGTGCTTGGATGACGCGCTGGGCGTTTTCGTGTGCCGAGGGGAGATCGAGGACCGCGCGTGAAAGGAACGGCTCACCGCCCGAGTCTGCGAGGCGCCCCGACAGGTATTCGTCTATGCTGCCGACGTGGAAATCGATGGATGGGAGGTACTGCGCGCGTCGGAAGTTCCGGATGAGTTTGTATGCGGCATGTGTGTGGTGTATTCGATTGTCGAGTGTGTGCAGGACGGCTCGGCGCTTCTTCTTGTAGTCGTCAAACATGATCTCGGCGTCGAGGTCAAGGGCGAGGCGCGTCAGGGACGGGTCGTTTTTCGGTCGGAACTTGGCTTCGCAGATGGCGCGGGCGAGGTCCGGCCGCATGGGCGGATTGGCGGCATGGATTGCGCGTGCCATGTGCAGGGTCAGGCTGCCCATGCCTGTGCCGGCTTCAAAGATTTCAAACACGGGCGCGGCGTGTCCCTCCTGGGTGTCGCACTCGTCCTCGGTAGGACGCGAGGGGTTCAAGTCCAGGAGCGACACGATGGTGTTGGCATCGTGCGGGTAGATGGGCGTGGCGTCGCGCTCGTTGTTCACAATGTAGCTCGAGAGGGTGGGCTCCTGTAGCACGACGCGATTGCCCTTGGTGTCCTGGACAGTGTCGAGGAATTTCTTGCCGATCAGGTCGGCCGCTGCGAGCGTCGCCCCGTAGGATAGTTTGACGGTGTCGGAGGGGCGGAGAGGCGGCGTGAGATGCCACTTGGGGTACTTGAGGCCCTGTTGGCGAAGGAAGAGGACATCGTGCTCTGCGCGAGGGTGTTGGGAGGACATCAGCACGGAGCACGGAGCACGGAGCATGAAGCTTAAAGCATGAAGCGCGATGCACGGCGCATACCTTGGATCGTTCTGTTGGAGGAGAATGCCCTGCGCAGCACGCGGGCGGCTTGGTGACTGCTGCAGCGCATACTGTGCGGCGCCGACTTCAAGGAGCAGTGCGGCACAAAGGACTAGAAGACGCAAGAAGCGAACAAAACCAGCCAGCTCGAGGGGACGAGGAAAAGCAAAAGTCAGCATGGAACATGGAACAAGGAACAAGGAACAAGGAACAAGGAACAAGGAAAGAATGGGTTCCGCAGCTGTGGCGCTCACAGCAGACGGCCTGGCGGGCCGTTTCATTCCATGTCCACTCGGACTGTGCCGACATGGATTGTCTTTCAACAAGCAGCCAATGAATGCGACCCGTGCACTCGCCTTGGAAACAAAGGCAGGTTGCAAGGCAGGTTGCTGGGAAGGAAACATGACGGCATGTCCGATGGGGAGCAGATTCAATCGCTTGCTTCGATTCGATGTGTGCCGAGATGGGAGGCATAAACCCGCGCGCAATATCACTCCTCCGAGTCTGAATAAGTAAGTACCTAGGTACCTTCTTAAGGTAAGTACTTCTGAATATGTACATTGTACATACTTTATGTATGTACCTCATGTACTTCGTACCTTTTTTGTATAGAAACATAAAAATAATGAAAAATATGTAAAAATATTATTTTAGTATTATGTACAAAGTGTAAAGAGGGTATAATCATAAACAATCAAAAGAAACACCAAGTGTATACTTTGTACAGGGATATGCGCAAAAAGTGACCCTCCACCAGTGGGAAATTTACGTCTGCTCCCAAGAGTGATGGCCTCCTGCCTCCTGCCTCCTGCCTCCTGCCTCCTGCCTCCTGCCTCCTGCCTCCTGCCTCCTGCCTCCTGCCTCCTACCTCCTGCCTCCTGCCTCCTGCCTCCTGCCTCCTGCCTCCTGCCTCCTGCCTCCTGCCACTTGTTCGCTCCTTCCCTCGGCCCACCACATGCATCTGATATTCGATGCCCAAAGGCAACAACCACATCCCGATACATGAAACATAATGCAGGCATCAATGGCTGATGCCCCATCCAGCCTTATCCCTTTCCATCCAATTTCCGCAGAGACCTGGGCCCCTCATCTTTTGTCCGTCTCATCATGGGCAATACGTGGCAAGGCACACCAAGAATCCCCTCTCCTCTTGAGGCTCTCCACGCACGTCTCCCCAATGCCCGTATCCGATACAGCTCCAAAAGAGGGTCAAATCGTCGAGAAGACATGCCAAGGGCAAGTTCGCCCGTCGAAAAGTAGTACAAGAAGCCTCGTCCGTTCGAGGCTGCTATCTATTCATCCTTTGCCGAACGCCGAAAACCGGGAGGGGGGGGCGAGGGCGGAGTACAAGAAACTGAACCAGGACGACTTGGAGAACCCAAACCTGGACATTTTTTAAAGCAAAAAAAGCAAGAATCAACCCGCACTGAACCAAAAGTGTGTGTGCCGCAATGATTGCCGAAAACGCCTATGCTAACATGTCAAGTGCTGAAGGACAAACGAGTCGGCATCAACCAACAACAAACGGCTCCTGACAAGCTGTAGTTTTGTTTCGCTTCCGATTGAGAATTCTTTCGTTTGCGATACACAAGTCAACCACAACGGGTTAGGGAGCCTCAATTCTTTCCTCGAAACAGACGGCGCCGTGTGACTCGGGAGACGCAACTAATGAATATGGTTGTGATTGAGTTGGCAGCCGCGCCCATTTCAATCATTTGCGAGTCCGGTCCTCTGCTTAGAACGAGAATTTTCCCGATGCCACATAATCGAGAGCCGATGACCAGGCCTCTTGCGCATCAGGAACGTGGACGCAGTGATGATAGTCTTCTTCAAAGTAGGGCTGGACTCGAACGCCAACATGCTCCTCAAGGATGGTGATGCCCGAGTCATATCGTCGTCGGCATCGCTTTGTCCATGGGCCGACCTTCACTGGGCTGTGATAGCAATACACGTTGGGTTTTGCGTCTCGAATGCCAAATACAGTCCCCGCCCTTTTAAGATGATTCCACAGCTCGTGGGCTGCGCTTTTCGCGGCATCGGAATGAGGGCTAGCAGCGTACAGTGACTGGGTAATTGCGTACCGGAGCGTCAAGGCGTCCGGGCTATTGCTTCCAAAGCGTTGCTCTACCTGTCGTTGTTGCGGACGAAGTTCGGATACAAGTCTTTCGAAACGGTCGACATTGACGTAATCGTGGAAAATTGCGAGATCTATCCAAGTTCTGGCGACGTAGGGGTGACGACGACTGTAGATGGCTTCTAGCTCTTCGGCAATGGTTGGTATGCCACCCCACACGAGTTCCGAAACTGTCAAAGATCCATGTTTCTGTTGAACTTCATACAAGCAGGTGAATATTTGCCGAAGGGGATGCGACCTTTCGAAATTAGTACTTGAGTAGGCAGCCAAGTACTTGCAAAGCGCTGTCATCATGCCAGGATCTCGATGTACCATTCCGAGTAGCAACTCTATGATGCCCAACGGTGAGAGTTTTTTCAAGTCTTGTTCCAGCTGCTTGAACGCTTTCATCAGGAAACTTCCCCCTTGGTCAGCATCTTTTGCCTCAAAATAGAAATTAGCTTCCAGAAGGAGATCGCTGGATCCAGCTCCCCACGCCATGGTAATAGGCCAGCCGATGCGGGCATCATTTTCGACTTCGAGTTGACGGCAATGCAGAAAAGCCTTGCGCATGTTGCCGACAACGAGTTCCTGGGCGCGAAGTAGATCAGGGGATCGAAGGCAGCCGGGAGTTGGTGGCGGCGTGGGCGTCCGGCATCGTACATGGTCTGGCAATTCGGCCGCTAACTCGAAATCGATCAAGTCGTACTCAGTCACGCCCTTTCTCTTGAGATAAGTCCCCAAGTTTACGACCCGGCCGTTGCGAACGAATTCCGATACTTTACCCTCCGCATCACGCTGAAACTTCATGGACAGCAAACGCTTGACTTCCTCCTCCGTGTTGTTCTTGACAAAGCCCCATTGAGAAAACCTCGTCTTGTACATCTTGGGCCTACCTTATCCGTCAGAATGGTGGCGTATGACTCGGGGAGAAGAGCGTACATTGTCGACACTTACGTTGCTTGGAAGCCGTACTTTTCGGCCATGATGGACATGACTTCCTTGAGTGGCTTTCTCTCATCCAGATATAGAGTGCGGATTGTTTCCTTCAACTGCTCCCAAGCCTCAGCAGGAACCTGTTCGCGGGACGTTCGATTCCCACCTTGACTGCGAATAGTAGCTGGCCCAGGCTTTTGGTCCTTGGCATATTCATCAGAAGAATTCAAAACAATCACAACTCAAACCAAAACTTGCGCACGACTTACTGCTATTGAGAATGCAGACTCTGGCGTCGGTGACATCAGATGCCCATCAAGCGGCGTTGGTGTGGCGGGTTCTTGTTTAACCTTGGGTACAGGCGCCGTTGTGACTGAAAGAGAAGAAGCCTTTGGTCTGGGCGGTTTCACCGGCGCCTTACCTTGCCCTTTTGATCTCGGATTCAGTTCTAATATAAACTGATTGCCCGCGCCGATCTTAGGTTTGGGGGTTTGGGGAACAGGTGGCTTGAAGAAACCAGCGCTAGCAGTTGAGAAATTACGGTTGCTGCTGGTGATGCCGAGCGGCGTCGTGTGGAGGTCGATATCTCTGTCGATACTCCTGTTGAAACAGCTGTGGAAATTGCCCGTGCCAGAAGGAGACGTGGTATTGTTGTTGATTTTGTTGCTGTTTTTGTTGTTGATTCCGATGTTGATGCTGTTCAGGCTGTCTGGCGGGGACAGGTCCATCCTCGTGCTGATCGATTCCGGGGGGCGCCATATTTCGAATCCGGGGGTCCCCGCCATTGCTTGAGCGGTCTGATTTGCGGAGCTCGTCGTGGCGGGCGATGGTATCATGGGGGGCGACGCCATATTGGGGTTGAGTATTGGAGAATGGGCCGCCGGGCTTCGCATACGGTTGCCGGACATGAAATTATCAAGGTTTCCAAACTGGCCGGACGATGAAGTAGCGATAGGGCTCGCCACTCTGTTTTCTTGGTAACTCCCGAACGGCAAGGATTGCGGGCTCATGGAGATGGGGCTCGTCACTCGTGGCATTGAATCAAACGAGCCCCAACTGTCACCAGCTATGGCAACGGGACTGGCGATTCTGTTTGGATTGAACGTGATGTTCCCCCCGCAGCCGCTAGCACCGCTGCTGTCGCAAAACGCCAACGGGTCAAAGCCAATGTTCGTCTGAAAGCTGTTCATGCCGATTGAGGGGCTTTGCAGGACAGGTTGATGATGATGGTGATGACGGCCGCCGCTGCTCATGTTCCCAACATTGGTGTTGATGGGTCTCGGCGGTAGAGGCGGAGCGAACGTCTTCTGCTCGAACGGGTCGAATCCCTTGCTTTCGAAGTGAGCGACTAACCGACCGACTCCTCTCCCTCCAACTCCATTCTGGGACGAACTTGGGGCCTCCAGTTCCATGCCGGTACCTCCCTGGCTGTTGTGTCGCTGGTGGCCATGAGGATAGCCAGTGTGCATGTTGGACGACGTGGGTGCCCAATCCATTCCTCCTCCCACATGGTTGAAAGCTTGCCTCCCATCGTGGTTTTGCTCTGCCGGAAAACCTGAAGATGAGGCCAAGCCGTCGCCGAAGTCGAATCTGGGCCATGTCTGGTGAGCCAAATCATAGGATTCTGTGTTGAAGGCAGAAGCCGTTGGTTTTCCTGGCGAGAAATTGAACATGTCAACTGACAGCCGAGAAAACGAACCTTGTTCAAGGCCCGGTCTGCTGCTGGCTGAAGGTCAGACAGTTGTAGGGACTCGAACGAGTCGAGTACCACTTTATTATGCTCAACCGCCAGCACGAGGATGCATCACTCGTCAAAATGGTCGAGTGTTGGGTAGGTACAGGATTATCACGAACTGGATGACGAAGCAGGCGGCCACCGGCGCCCATAATCGCCAGTGTGAGGGAACGAAGCTGTGTGGTGAGTGAGCGAGCTGTTGCGGCGGCCAGAAAGGAACAGGCAAACAGTCAGCAGCAACAAAGAATTTGGTGGAGAATGCGTGTTTGGGCTATCGGCACCTTTCCCCAGGATCGGCTGATTTGGGTGAAGTCTTGATAGGGCAGGCTCCCGAGTCGGATAGAGTCTGGTCTTAGTCTGGTGGTATTTCTTGTCTGCCTCGGCGCCAGTGGAGAGAGGGCTGTGGGCCACACACACGTGCAGTCAGGATCGGTGGTTCTGCCCGGGAGACAAACAAAGCCACACGCCTGAAAGCGCTAAAATACAAAAGTTCTCTTGGTCAAATTATCCTGTTGCGGAAAGCCCAATGAATGGCTCCTGGCTCCTGGCTCCTGGCTCCTTGCTCCTGGCTCCTGGCTCCTGGCTCCTGGCTCCTGGCTCCTGGCTCCTGAGGCGTTGTCTGGGGGAGAGGGATTGGCTAGAGACGGCTCCGCTGGCGATGACAGCCTCGGTAGCGGGCTATTCTAGGGGAGAATCCGACAAGCTCCAGTCGTGGAAATGGGGCTTGGGCACGCACAGCGACACTCTTGTCGAAGAAAACAACAGGCAGCGAGGGACGAGGGCGTGGGCGTGAGAAAGCAGAGGGGGCAGCGGCAGAGGAATTGGGGAAGGGAAGCGGTTGCAACGAAGAGGGGGATGTAACCTCATACGGGCTGCTGAAGACAAGATGGCGACGCAGCGCACAACTGGCGAGGCAAAGGGGAACCGAGACTGACGGAGGAGCAGAACAGGACTTGTTTGGATGGCAAGATGGCACGTCTCAGCCGCGATGGGAGGTGCTGTCGTGGGAAGATGTGGTAAGGCGGCGACGAAGAGCCAGAAGAAGAAGGTGAAATGGCCCCCGGACCACCGCACGCCACCACAGACCGCCACCACAGACGCAGCACACATACGCAGCACATATACGCAGACCCGGGCACACCTAGGCACACCTAGGCACACACACGCGGGCAGAGGGCGCCAATCACAAGGCCACGAGACAAGCCTCGAGCACACACCCCGATCGCGAGCTGGGAGGAACGAGCCCGGGACAGCAGGGACGCCGTGTGCCAGTCACGATGCAGGGAAAACGCCCGAAGCCAGAGGCCGGTGGCCAGCGAACAGTCTGGTCCGACGAATTGAGCCCGGCAGGCAGTCGAGAGCCGTCACCGCGAGTCTGCCGCTGGTCAACAGGCAAGATTGCAACCTTGTTGCAGCGCCACCCACCCACATGGAGGTATCCATGTACACTACATAGTGTATGTACGAACATACGTACATGCCTACATGTGCCTATCTGGCAGCGGTCTTATCTGGAATTGCGTCGAGCAAGTCGGCGCTGGTGATTCCAGAAAGGAGGACTCCGAGTCTCCGACTCCGGCGGTTTGCCACTTGGACCAGTCTTTGGCGCCATAGAGGGCAATTCTTGCGCCGGCCACGGCCTCGGCCACGGCCACGCCAACGCCCACGCCAACGCCAGTGCCATGGCGTGCGACAGGCATCAAGCCGGCTTGTCGCGGCCACGTGCGCACGCCTGCTTTTGCGGCCGACGTTTGCGTAGGAAGCAGACACGCGACAAGTGCCTGCCAGGGTCTGCCAGGGCCTCCCAGCACGGCATGCGGCCAATCGTTCTCACTGTCGTGGCGCACAAAGCCAGCTGAGTCGCAGGCTGGTTCCTCCGGCTTGGGCCCCTGATGACGCCTTTATACGGCGCCCCTCCGTCGGCATGCAAAGTCCGGATCGTGGATCCTGAGCAGCTCGCCAGGGCCCGTCAAGCTCCAAATTGGCAGGCCGCCGCCGAGGGCCATGATGCGATACGCCACGGGAAAATGGCCGCCGCCCGGGTGGGCAGGACATGTTGGCCGCGACAGTGTGGCGGCAGCGGTGTGGAAATGCAAATTTGCGAAATGCGAATCGCAAATCGCGAATTGGCGAGGTTCAAGGAAAGGACGGCACAGCCCACGGCCCGACAACAAGCTCATCTGTCGACTGGTGGGAAGGGTGACGATGCGGCTTGTCTTTTCTTTGTCGTTTCTTTCGTCGCGTGTTCCAGACCGACCACCTTCAGGCCCAATACTTTCGGCTTACACAGGAGCTCTGACGTCCACGTGCATCGGGAAGAAATCTAGAAGGATATGAAGCGGCTCTAGCGCCCCGCCCCACCTTGTCTTTCCTTTTTTTTTTTTTTTCCTTTCTTCTCAACATGGATACGATGCAGGGCACGGCAGAGGAGAGCATAACAGATGAGAGGACCAGGGTGGGGACAAGAATGGAGTCGTGTCGTCGCCGCCGACTGGCCACCATGGGACGACGGCGATGCAGCTGGCCTTGACACAGCTGCTATTTTGCAGCCTCGACGCTGGCTGCATGGCATGGCATGGCATGGCATGGCATGGCGCTGCGCTGTACTGCACGGCACGGCACGGCACTGCATCGTATGTACTATGCATACATATGTACATATGTATGTACATACATATTGTGTGCATTGTGCAATATTCCGACCCAGTATTAGCGCATGAGGGCAAATGAGCTGACGGCCATGCGGCATGCCCCAGCTCGCGTGCGGGGGATTGACGTCGATTGACGTCGACAGCTCCAGACGGGGCCAGACGTGGCTCAGCCGACATGGGCAAGGAGATTTCAGCCAGGGCTGCACGGCTTCGCTCCTTGTTTTCTCCCGGCGCCCCTGCTTCTTTCCGTGTTCCTTTGCTGCTTGGCCCCTCTGGCCCCTCGGGCTCCTCTCCTCTGGCTCCAACTCCTGGCTCCTCTGCTCCCTTTCGCCTCTTCTCCTCCTTGTTTTGCCGCCCAAGCCGCGTTTCCTTGCCGGGGCGCTGCGGAGGCGCCCGTCACGAGTGCCACGCGTGACACGAGGGACGACGCAGAGGCTGCTGCTCCAATCCGCGCCTTCTCCGACAAGGACGAAGCGATACGTTGGAAAGCTGCGCTGGTTGTTGTCATCAGCTCGTGCCACGGGTCCGCCGAGCGGGCCAGACATGCCTCTTTCCTCTTGCATGCAGATCTGGCGCGCAACCAGCGGTGGAGGTTCTTCTCCAGGGTCCACGACCAGGCACGACGGGCTTTGACGGGCGTCGACAGGCATTATCGGGATGACATACATACAAATGTGTACACAGGCGTGCACGATTTGCTGGTTCTGCAAAGAAATGGCGCCATGCATCCTGGCCGCTCGCGAGGGACCCATCAGAGCTGCACCTCTTAGCTCATGCTCTGTCGTCTTCCGACACTCGGCACCATGGAAACAATGAACCGCCCATGCTCTTTTTCTTTTGTTGTTGCCGTCTGACAAAGGACGGACGCGCCTCGTTCTACTGGGCAGGAAACAGGGCTCGAGCTCGGCGCCGTCCGACGTCCGACGTCCGACGCCCGACGCCCGGCGCCCGGCACCCGGCATCCGGTACCCGGCATCGTCGACGTCAGCTCGAACCCAATTACCCCCCCCTCCCCCTTCCCGCGCGGACATGATGAACAAACGATTTGATTCACATTCACCTGGCCTGCCACACAGAGCAAGGACAGATGCCGCCAACCGACAAACCCGAAGCGGCTGCCACACGGGCGTCTCTGGTGTCCACTCTTGCGAACCACCCAACCGCAACCGCCGCCACGCCGGGCTGGGATGGTCTTGACCACATCCACGTTTTGCTTTTCCTCGGAAGAAAATCGTCGCAGCTTCGTTGATTTCTCTTCAACGTGCCTACTAGCCTACACACACACACACACACTCATACATACACTATGTACCTGTCGAGCGCATTGGCACCGGAAGTAGCCGGCACACGGGGCCGGCCGTGTCTCAAATAACGACCTGCTCTTTCTGGGTATGGCAGCAGCCTCGGAGGGAGGACGTGGTTCCACAAAATTAACACGAACAAACTTGGCAGATCTCTCCAGGGTCCCGTCTGGATGAGGAAGCGCATCGGAGGAGCCAACCATGACCGACATGTTCACGCAAGAAAGGGGTTGTCTGTTTGACGAGCTGTCGTCGAACCCCCCTCGAACGCCGTCGATGACGTTGCATTGGATGTACATATGTATGTATGTATGCCTAGCAGTTGGCCGGTCGTCTTCGCATCTCGGAGGCACTCTCCTCTCCTTCACAGGATGCACTTCTAGAAAAGACCACAATTGGGACAACATGCTACCATGGTTGAGGCTCTCCAAGCTCAAGCTTGCGTCATGGAACGAAGACAGCCAAGTCGACCCCCCCTCCTCTTCCCCACCGCCTACGGGCCTCGGAGGCAAACCTGCTCAAACCAGAGCCCTTTGCCAACACATACTCGACGCGCAGTCGTTTAATGCCTCATGCGCAAAGCTCGCCAGGCTGATGATGATTAGCTGATTAGGCCCCGTACGTGATGAGCAACGCGTCGCCCGGTCTGTGTCCCTTCTCGAGAATGCCCCAGCCGTGGCTTCGGTCGGAAGCCGCGCATCAATGCACAACGATGGAGATGGCAACGATGCGATATAGTCGAGGCTTCTTGGGACGCTTTTCTCCGAGACAAGAAACCATTCCGCCATGGATGGATGGACGGACGGCGTAACGACGCTGAGGCATGTGCTCGTGAAGAGGAGCAGCTCCCGTCCAGTCAGGAACCAAGGTGAAGAGAAATCCACCTTCTCCCGCCCTCTACAACACGCCATCAACGGCCCCTTTTACCGCCCAGCACGATTCCCCGCCTCCACGTCTCACGCAGGCGCAGGACCGACAGAGAGACGCGTCATCTATTTCCCTCTTCCCCCCCCCCCCCCTTCCTATTTTTACCGAAGAAAACGTGCCTGGCCCCCTTTCCAACCTCTCATCCCAAGGGTCCTCACGACGACATGAGTTTCAAACGTCTCCCCGGCATGCCCCCTTGACAGTCATGGCTCCTGCGTATAGTTTCCCGCGGAAAAAATGCCCTCTCGGGACATGGCAAACCGAGTCCCGTGGGCAGACTGGATAGGAGTGAGTCGCCTATTTGACGTGGGATGCATCGTTGCGTGACGTTGGCTCAACGTGTCGCTCTTGGCGTCGACAGATGGTTGCATACACCAACGTCTATCCGCGCGTTTTCCCAGCTCATTTTCTTTCCTTCTTTTCTTTCTTTTTTATTCCCTGGTGGGTTTTTCCTTCATCGTCCCGTCGTACCCCGAGGGCCCTTCCGCAACAAACGAGTAAGAAGCAAGAAACAGCACAGCGTCCCACCTCCCGGCAAAAACCCACCCTCCCTGTAAACGGTCCCGATAAACATGACCGCAGCGAGAGCGTGCACGTGCTCAGCGTCTTGGCCGTGACTGCACATGCGCAAGGCAGGCGGGTGCGCGAGCACGCTTCACCGCTCATATCTCCTGGAGACGCCGTCATGATCAAGGCAGTAGAGCACTCTTCAATGGTCGACGGGTTGGAGTGTTGCGGACTGCCGTGGCAGAGTCCTGGCAACTCGGGCGGCGGCCGCCGAAGTTTCATCAAGGACGTACAAGCAGCGGCGGATGTCTTCTGGCTCGGAGCCTGGAGCCCGGAGCCCGGAGCCCGGAGCGTTGCCACTCTAGTGCCGATGAGATTGGGCAGCCAGGCGGATTCGTATGCGTATGCACATCCACATACACACACACATTTACATTATAACATTCCCATCATATATTCATTACCCACACCCATGTGTCCCGTAAATCCGTCTTCTCAAACCGCCACGTCCACCTCCACGTTCTCTCGACGTCGCGTCAAAACTGGCCGTATCCCAACTCGGGCAGACCGTACAAGCAGACACACCAAAAACATTGCTTCTATATTCCAGGCTATGTTGAAAAATCGTAGGCTCCGACATAATCTTACCGCCTCCCATGTTCCGGCAAGTGAGCGTGAGCATGAATAGAGAGAGTGCTGCAAATACCAGCGGATTCGAGACACATACCACATTGCATGGACAACCGCCGCTCCACCGGCTCTCCAGCTGACTGTTAAAAACGCGCTCCGAGTTTCTGCGCCCGCCACTCCTATGTCTACGTGCACGTTGTCGTGACCATTTCTAGACCCAAGACACACACATCTCTTGTGCTGCATGCTGCCCGCTGCCCGCTGCCCGACGATTTTCGTCATGTTTGTCTGTTGTCTACTCTCGCATGTTCCATAAATTGTAAGAAATCTTGACACAACAAAGACTTAAGTGTAAAAAAAAAAGCATCTCTTTTTTTTTCTCCTCCTTTTCTTTCGAGCGACAATAGTGGGCCGTTTGAAGCCGGAGAGGATGAAAACAAAGGTGAAATACTATGAAATAATGACTGAGATATACTGGGTATAAAAAGCGAGGAGCAGAAATGTAAACTAAGTGACTCTCTTGGCTGTGGAGCCAAGGTGTGCGTGCATTGAAGCATTGGAAATTGACGATGAATGTCAAAAAAAAAAAAAAAGAAAGAAAGAAAGAAAGAAAGAAACGAAAGAAAGAGAAAACACAGAGAAGACAGTTCAAGCCGTTAGGCAGGGAATAGAAATAGAAAAAGAAGAGCGTGATGGCAATGTTAGGAGGGGGGCCTCGGCGCATCCATGTAAAGGCACAAAAAAAAACCACCTTGCAACGGCACCGATGAGGTGAGGTGGGATAGGTCCAAAAAAATCGGTAGTTGCGCTTCCATGGAAGATATGGACAAGGAGAGGCGGACTCTATGGTATCTGCTCAGATCTCTTGACCCTCATCTTCGTCCCGAAAGCGAATCCCACCTTCCACTTGAATGGCATCACGGACCCATGGCTGGTTGGCTACTTTGTCGACGGTCCAGCGACTTCGGGCCCGTTTCAGAAGGCCCTCGGTGATCTCCATGGCGCCAAGAAGCCCTTGCTCGTTGAACTTGGCTTCGCTGGCGTCGTGGTCCCCGTCCTCGCCGGCAAAGTCAACCCAGCGCCACTCAACACGGGCAATCCGATGACTAGTTCGGCTGCGCATTCGGTGCGCGTCGCTCATCCCAGGATGGGGATCAAATGGCAGGCGAGATTCCAGGAGGGCATAGAGAAGCACGCCCAGTGACCAGGCGTCAGTGGCCCGACCATCGTACGGCTGACCCATGATTACCTCTGGTGCAGCATAATCATCGGAACCACAGCGAGTCTCTAGCTTTTCGTCGTCTGCGATGCGTCGAGACAGACCCAAGTCGGCCAGTGTGATGACAGAGGTGGGAAATTTCGTCCAGTCGACTGCCGCATCTGCGAGCTCCAGCGGCGTCAAATTGACCAAGACATCTAGAGAAGCGGCAGCAGATTTCAGATCGTGTTCTTCTAAAGAAAAAAGAAAAAAGCCATTTGACCGGTTCTTGACTTACTCTCCAACTTTATATCTCGGTGGACAATGTTCTTGTCGTGCAAGTATTTCACCGCACCAATGATCTCGGCATACATTCTCCGCAGGATGGCGGGCGTAATCAATTTTTTCTGGGCGGTTGCGATGTCAAACAAATCTCCTCCGGGGCAGTAGCTTAAGACGAGGATAGCCCTGCTCGGCTCTATGCTCCAAGCTTTCAGGTTGACAAGGGACGGGTGGTGGATATCTTGCATGATCTCCAGTTCTCTTTTGAGGCTCATTTCGATGCGTTCCTCGCTCGCACCACCACGCGGGCCGTGTTCGCATATCTTGACAGCAACAAGTTTCCTGCGGCGTTTTTCGTCTGCCACAATGGGCGAGCTTGATTCAATCGGCTGGCCGTAGTTCGAGGTCCGATCTATGGGTAGCGTTTGGCTGCTTGCCAGCATGACACGACTGAAAGTGCCTTGTCCCAGGAAGCCTATTGACCTCCAACGACGGCGTTTTTTATCGTGTCTACCGAGGGCCTCGAACCACTCATCACCACCATCCTTGGGCACTGTCCCATCGTTCGAGTCCTTGGAGGATTCACTCGGTGGTGGTGTTGGCGGTTGCGCAATTATCGAAGTGATTCCTCTTGACTCGGCAAAATTAAACTCCCTTCTCATGAGAGATTCTTGGCCGTCGGCGGGAAGCTTGCTGTTGACATGAGAACCGGAAACAACCACATTCCGCTTGTGAGGTTGAGACGTTGCATCTGGAACATATTCGCTGACGCTTCGATCCTTTGCAAGATGAGCGCAAGTTGGTGATGTCGAATTCTGGGTCGGTGTCGAGGCCGCCGTTCTGCCATCAGCGCCTAGGTCGCCATACTGCTTGCGTCTAGCGGAAGTAGCCACGATTTCATCGGGCCCGTCAGTCTCGGCGGGCTGATTGTTGTCCATCACTGCTGCAAAAGTGGTCTGCTGTCCGCGTTTCGCCGGCCCATTTCCAATGTGAGGTGGTGGAGTCGAACGTACGCTCAGCTTCCCCCAAGGACCTGGAGAATCACCTGAGAGTAGTGGACTAGGCAGGGGAGTCATGTCGCCCATTGCCGTAATAACGGGACTTGACAGGGTGCTGTTGACGAAGGCAGCTTTCAAGCTCGGCGTTCGGGTTAAGGAAAGGATGCTGCCCGAAGACGTTTTGTGGTCCAGCGGCCCCAGAGGTGATGAGCCAACATCGGCAGGACGAGATTCGCGACTGCGCTCTAGTGAAGATGTTGAAAACGGAGCAGATACGCTGGGCGAAGAGCGAATGGGTGAGCTATAGCCGTTTCCTTGCACTGACTGTTGAGGACGGGGCAGAGGAGTCGATGGTGCGAAGGTTTGTGACTCAAGCGCGGCTGGAGATGTGGGATCCGAGTTTGTATCGAAACGCTTGGCGGAAAACTTTGGGACATGATCCTCGTGACCATTGGATCTGCTATTATTGAGTTCATCATGGCAGAATGGAGCAGTCGGTCGGGATGTGCCAGCACTACTCATGGCTATCGGTCGGGGAGAAGGAAAAAAAAGAAGAAAGAAAGAAAGAAAGAAAGAGGTTCGGGAAAGGGAGAAGGGAAGAAGAGAAAAGATAAAGATGCAACCCTCACGTCGACCGAGTTGATTGTGTAGGATCCGTCTGGGTCGTGTTGGCTATTGCTTCGCGTCAGCGCCTAAAAGTCCACAGAAGCGATATTGGGGGGGGGTGAAGCCAAGCAACAGGCGTACCCAAAAAAAAAGTTGATTCCCGATGAGAAGGGCCAAGCTCAATCGTCAGCAAATCGCCGGACAGTGCAATACTATGTCGCAGATCGGGGGTGTCTTGTTGACGCCCGAGACGGACACGGCATTGACGGATATCGAGATTTGGGAAGGGCTGTGCCACGGTCCCGCGGACGCCGCAAAGACGATGGAGGGACGCGAGTCGAGTCAAAAATGAGGGGCTCTTCTATAACGACAACATGAGGGCGGTTTCTGGTTGCTTTACGCCGTGGATAGGGTCAGCAACGGGACGCGTCGGACGACGAATGTAGCGCGGGGTGACGACGTCGATGGATGAGATGAGGGCGGGAGGTGGGCGAGGCCAGGTCGGATGGTCGGATGGTCGGATGGTCGGAGGGCCGGAGGGCCGGAGGGCTGAGGGCTGGCGGGCTGGCGGCTAGCCAGAGGAGAGTGGAGGTGGTGGCAGCTTGAGTTGGTTGTCGATTTTAGCCAGCATCGATGCAGTCGACGGGCTGCCGTCCGCTGCCCGCTGCCCGCTGCCACCTGCCACCTGCCACCTGCCACCTGCCACCTGCCACCCGCCACCCGCCACCCGCCACCTGCCTGCTGCCTGCTGCCTGCTGCCACTCGTCCGTCACCTGCCACCTGCCACCTGCCCGCTGCTCGCTGCCGGTCAAGTCTGCAGCAGCGGCTGCCAGGCGGAGCGAAAAGGTGGGGCTTCTCTCAGCACGTGCTGGTTCCAATCCAGTCCTGAGACGGCAAGTGCGTCGGTCGGAGGCGGCGCCCAGCAACTTGGCACGTTCGGTGGCTGCCTCGCTAAAGCTCAAGACTCAAGGCTCCCCACCACGCCTTTGCCGTGTCCGAGAGTGAATGCAAATGGCTGATCCCGCTTTGGTGAGTACATAATGTTGTCGACTGAATGCACACAATATGCACGTATTGTACAGGCTGGGTGCGCTGCGCAAGCGACGAATGCTCCCACATTCGCCCTGTCCACGCCTGCGAGTTGCGGACGTGCCCATAGCTGCGTCTCCCATTGGCCCAGCCCGCAGATTCTATCGGACCCACTTTGACTGGATGCAGCATTTTATCCTCGGCGAGGTACCAGATATGCACAACTGCACTTGCTCGTGCAAGCATAAATGCAGGTACTTGGGATGGCGATGCATGCATGTTGTGTTGAAAACACCGGATGCCAACTGTTTCCGTCCCTGAGTTCTCCTTGGCCATCTGCATGCCCTTTCTTGGAACTGCGCAACGCTCCCGAACCGTCACATGCTCATAATCCGCAGACGGGTTTCACGGTCAACGCGTTCTTGTACATAGGTACCTTAAGTAAGTACTTAAGGTACCTACCTATGTACCTACTTAATGTACAATGTACAACTTCATGATTGCGTTGTGGGGTCGCGATACCTCCGGCCAAGAAGATGCGGGGTAAACCCCCATACCGGGCGCCGTCTTGATGATTGATGAACAGAGCAGAACAGGGACAAAACTACCCAAGCCCTACCTATAGCTGCCGGAGCATTTCCCCGTCATATTGGGTCGCATGCCATAAGAACCTAGTAAAGGAACGATTAATGAATGAAATGAATGAGCCTTCCTCATGACTTGCGTGTTTCCCCTCCCACGCTTGCTCCCGTCTTGATCCATGTGCCCATGCTCAACAGCTACCCTGCATCCAACGAAGCGTGCGCAGCGATGCTCGAATCATACACGGAAACATGGTCCGCTGCGAGGCGCGTCATGAGCCGCATCGCTACAACGTCCACGTAGGAATTAGGAATCCCCAAGCGTCGCCGCCGTAGCATCTGCTGCGAGACGCGCATGTTCTGGCAAGGGAGCAGCGATGCTTGTCCGGCCCGTGATTCCTACCTCCGAGCACGGCCAAACACCACCATGCCACGTCGGCAACGGCCCCCCCGATCGGCACGCCGTTCCAGGTCGGCGCAGACAGCAAGCAGCAACGCTCCGGTATGTGATTCCAGGAGGGCGACAAACAAACGAAAGCCGGCGCAGTCTGTTCCGTCTGCCGTCACCAGGCGCAGCGCACGTACCGATCCCCAAGAGCTAGAGCGGGCTTCGCTGGCAAGAGGCGGACAGTGCGGACCACCCAAGCGCTAAAACAACATCGTGACGCGTCAGTAGGAAGGAGCGAAGGAGGCGCGCATGCACATGAGCGTCCGTGCCTGAAGCACAGACACGACGGAGAGGACCTACCTGGGACCCGGGCACCCGGCAGCGACGAGGCCCAAAGCGGAAGAAACATCCATGCATGGCGCTTCACATCGCACAAAACAACACCAGGCCCATCCAAGCCCGTCATCCAATGATGTCAATCATGAAGACGAAGATGCGGGGCACGGCCTTGTTTTGCCATTTCTTTTTTATTCTTTCTTTTTTATTCTTTTTTTTTTTCAAGCCAAGTTGTGTCAGTGACGCACTCGGTGCCTGGTAAAGGCGCTGGCATGGGGTCCAACCAGCCCTCGTCCCGAGAACCAGCGCATGCGCATTGTACACTTGTGCCTGATGTAGGTCTGTGGTTGCCGTTGCCGTTGCCGTTGCCGACGCAGGCGCAGGCGCAGGCGCACCAAAGCCCAGACACGTTACTAACCTACTTAAGTAAGTAGGACTTATGTATGTACACAAGTATTTTACTTCTTACTTTTTGGAACTTTCTAGGGGGTGCCAATGTCTCTCTCGGTGCTACGGTTCGCTCGACCGACTGCGCACCCAAATGGCCATCTAGAGCAGGGATTCCACCTCTCTCTTCTCTTCTTCATCCTTCTCCCCTTTCCCCCTCGTCTCTGACCTGCCCCGTTGAAAGGATGGATGTTCAAAGGCCCGGGAAACCGAGTACAGCACGTGCACTCACGCCAGGCAAGAAACAGCTTGACAACACACCATCAATGGGACAAACTGCCTAGGTACCTAGGTACTTAAGTACCTAGTGGCGGGTCTGTATGTACGAGAGGCCGTGGGGTGGGCGGCAGAGGGCAGGGCACGGGGCACGGGGCACGGGGCAGGAGCCACCGGGATTCGGTCGTTTTGATCGATCTGGCCCGCACTCAAAGACGACTCAACCCAGGTCGACCTTGAGAGGTATTCCGTCTTCTTGGCCGGCATCGCATTCCAGCCAACTGCAGACGGCCGTTCCGTTCGATTTTCGCCGTGTTATTTCCTCTCCGGACGGCCACTTGTGTGTCAGCTCCTCAACGCCGAAAAGGCTATACCCCACATACCGATCCACTTTTCCATATCGGCCGTCATGGTCCTTTTCCAAAGTAAGTATTCTTCGACAGGACACTACACGTCGCGCGACGTAATGCAGGACTTGTAGTGTCATGGAAATCAATGCGCGTGAAAAGTACCCTCTCCACGAACGGAGTGATTGGATCACAAAAGGGGTCGATACTTCATGGATGCGTCCTTCTCGACGCCAAAGAGATGCGTCTACCTCGTAGCTCGAGCCCATGCGTCCACACGTGAAGCATCGAGGGGATATCGCAACGGTCCAAAATCCCATCACTACATCTTTGGGACCTTGGGTACTTGGATCGTCACGTCGACTAGCAGACACTGGAAACGGCCTAGTCAGGGTCCCTGCGGTCATCACCGCCACGCACACTCGACCGACGCCGCGGTTGGCGTCCATCATGACTCGAGGGACGGCGAGGCCTCGAGGACAGGGATCATTGCGTACTCGCCCTTTTGCACCCACTTTGCCAGACCGGCCAGCGACTTGCCACAAGCACCAAGTGCCGACATGGTTAGGCCCTCTGTCCTGCAGATCTGCTGCTTGAACGTACCGAGCTCGGTGTAGTCTGCGTGGTTCCTGGCTCTGGAGGGCTGGCTCGGGGCTTGATTGGACCCAACGAGGTTTTCTTTGGAGGCCATGGACAAGTTAGTCTCGCTCACGTCCGCTTTCTCTGGAGAGCCCATCGGCCCCTGCGAGCATCTTGGTCGTGAGGTGTTGGTTGCTGGTTGCCTTGCCTCCTGCTCCCTATTCTCGGAACATGTCCCGATGCCGTGGACCCAAATAACGGGAGCTCCGCCTGTACATCATCATCATCATCTGCTGTCGCCATAACTCAGGCATTGTCTCCGTCTTTCTTTCCCTTATTATTAACTTTCTTTCTGTTCCTTTTCAATCTTTTTCAATCTTTTTCAATCTTTTTCAATCTTTTTCAATCTTTTTCAATCCTTTTCAATCTTTTTCAATCCTTTTCAATCCTTTTCTTTTTTCATTATTTTTCATATATTTGCCAGTGTCTGCTAGAGAGGCTTGCGGCGGGATTGAAGAAGAGAAAAGGAGAACCAAAGTACCAAACACGACAACGCTTCGTTTCGCTCGTTTTATCCCACTCCTCGAGACATTGGACGACTGAAGACCGACGAAAGACCTCGTTGGCCGCTGAGCCGGACGCTTGCATAATACAGAACGAAGCAAGGAAGGGGAAAAAGGGACAAAGGAAAAGAAAGGAAGGAAGAAGGGGGGAAAAACGCCGACCTCTGGCATTCGGCTTGCCGACATGAAATTCTCACTGGCGCTTGCCTGCCTGACAAGCATCACACTATCACGGCTTTGTCTCGGCGACACAGGCGCAGTCCCGACGTTCGACCAGGTGACTTCTGGCTTGGCCACGTTGCCATCTTGTGCGGTATGTTGTTGAGGCCCAACAAGGAAGAAATTCGGTGCAAGACAAGACAAGGTTCCCGCCAACAAGCCAATTCGGAATCACGAAACTAACGAGACCTTGCTGGTACAGCTACCGTGCCTCGCGAGTTCTATTGCCAACGCGAGTTGCTCAATCGCCGATCCCCACTGTTTGTGCGTCGACAAGTACGATGAGATTTCGGACATAGCCACCACGTGCGTCCTGTCGGCTTGTAGTTTTCCACAAGCTTTGTGTATGTGTTGCCCGGCCTAGACTGGTCCATCCCTCCCCCGACGGAAAAGCCAAACCAACTCCCATGATCAGATTTGAAACCTCGCAAAATGCTGACGAGAATGATTTTTCAAGTCACCAAAAATTTGACCGAGCGTGTCTGTGGGAAACCCATCCGAAGCAAGGGGTCAGGATTCGACATCTTGAACCTGACCATGGGCTCCATCACGACCCTGATCGTCATCGCGCGTCTCCTGTACAAGCAATTCTGGAGTTACCAGCGAAAGCTATCGCCCGACGACTGGGCCGTTTTGTTTACCGTCGCGCTGGGCGTTCCGTGTACCGTCCTCAACACGGCTGGGTTGTCCGCGTACGGCCTAGGCAAAGACGTGTGGACGATTCCGCTGCCCGACCTGACCACGTTTGCGAAATACTTCTTCGCCGTCGAGATCATTTACCTGGCCGAGACGGCCTCTTTGAAACTCAGCTTCTCGCTCTTCTACTTGTCCATTTTCCCCAAGAAGAACATCCGCCGCCTCTTGATGATCACCTGCGTCGTCAACATCCTCTACGGCGTGGCCTTTGTCACATCCGGCATTTTTGCCTGCACGCCGGTGAGCAGGTTTTGGACGCAGTACGTGGAAGAGGACTCGGCCGGCTATTGCGTAGACTTCAACCTGATTGCCTGGGTGCATGGTGCCATCGGCATTGCTCTGGATTTGTGGATGATTGCTCTTCCACTCAGCCAAGTCAAGGGTCTGGAGATGCACTGGAAGAAGAAGCTTGGTGTCATCTTGATGTTCCTGCTGGGTACATTGTGAGTTTCTGCTCGTCTCATTGTCTCGATCCTTCCCCTGCGATATGCGCCGGCTGACCATTTGTCACACGCAGTGTCACTGTTGTCAGCATCATGCGCCTGCAGAGCCTCATCCACTTCTCCAAGACGATCAACCCAACCTGGGACAACTCGACCGCCGTCTTGTGGTCAACCGTGGAGCTCAGTGTCGGCCTGAATTGCGCTTGTCTGCCGACTTTGCGGCTGATGCTGGTGCGCGTCGCGCCGCACATCTTCAGCACAATTGGGTCCAGAAGCGAGTCGCAATGTCCGCCCGCTACAAACAATTCCAGTCGGAGCAGTCGGATACGAAGGAACATCTCGCGGAACAAACCATTTGAGATATCAAGCATAGAGATGAGCGCCGCCAACGAGCAGAAGTGGGTAAATAGCGCATAGACTGCCATGTTGTTCGTCCTTTTTTATCATTTGGGACCTCTTACGCCCCCTATTTCTGTATTTTCTTTTTCTTTCTTGGTTGTCTGGAGTGAAGGTGTTGTAGCGAAATCTGACATGGCTCACTGTTTTTTTTTTTTTATCTTTTGCAAGACACGAGACTTGTCATCAACTTGTTTCATCGTGGAGTAGCATTGCAAGCTCCCCGACGTGATTACTCACATGTTCATCAAGGCAGCGTGGTGTTTTGTCCCGTAATTTGACAGGGTTGGCTCGAAAGTTTATGTATTTCGAGTAACTAAACACGCAGTAGTAGATTTTCGATTACGCAGTAGAAGTTAAACCTAAAAAAGAAGAAGGTACTTAACTCACTCACCTTCGTAATCTAACGGGTACTCTGCACGCCCCACGTCGACATAGAGCTTGGCACGTGGCTTGTGGCTTGTGGCGTGTGGCTTGTGATGGACGGCTGGGGCTTTTAAATTGATTTCACCAGTGCGACATGCAGAAACGCGCTCCGACGCGTCTGAAATGCGTCTCCCCTCCCACTGGAACTCTCGGGTCCATCGACGTTGGCTTCGTCCACGACACCCAGACAAGGCCTGACTGCCGGCCAAGACGTCATTGCTTCGCGACAACTTAATCCCCTCCACCACCATCCCCGTCCGCCGCAATGCTGCGACAGGATTTCAACCGGCTCGATCCGAAGCGACGCAACGTCCTCGACCATCGCAAGAAGCAGTTCGCCACGCCTCAGTACAAGGATGCCGAGTATCCTCACCGGCTCAACTTTTACACGGACGCGCCCACGGCAGACATTACGCTCGAGCAGTTTGAGCAATGGGCCATTGATCGGCTGAGAAGTTCGTCGCCTCTTTCTTTCCTCCCCTCTCTCTCTCTTTTTTCTTTCTATTTCATCGTATTCCTTGTTCTTTCTTACTCTCACAGAGAACTGACGCGCATCCCTCCAGTCCTGGCAGAGCTGGAAGCATGCTCCTTTCGCAACCGGTCGCCCGCCGAGACGGCAGCTCACATGAAGCCTCTACTGGACAAGTACGTCCCCCTCGACACCAACAGCTCATCCTCGGCCCGCCTGCTGGCGCAGAGGCAAAAGGATCACTACAGCCACTTCATCCTACGGCTGGCCTTTTCCTCCACCGAGGACCTGCGCCGCCGCTTCACCCGCGTCGAGACGATGCTCTTCCGCATGCGCTTCAGCAGCGACGACTTGGCGGAACGGTCTGCCTTTGTGTCGAGCCTGGGTCTGGACTGGTGCGAGGCCGTGACGGAGGAGGAGAGGAGGGAATACGCGGCCGACCTGGCGGCCATGGTGGGCAAGAAGGCCGCGAGCGAGGACGACACGTGGTTCAGGGTGGACTGGGGGAGGGTGCCGGACCTTGTGGAGGGCCGGAGGGTGTTTTTGAAGCAGGGAAAGGCCTTTGTGCCGGGGCGCGAACAGGCAAGCATGGTGGTGGCTGAGTTTTCATCCCGTCTGGAGAAGCAGCTCGAGGTATGGTTTCTTTATGGGATCTTCTTCTTCTTCTTTTTTTCCATCTCGCGTTAGACAAGGCTGACCGACACTCATCTTTTACCATAGCTCACTGCTCGGGCACTGCCGCGACTGGACGAGGACGACCGTCTCACTCCCATCCTGAACCACCTCTCCAAGAACTTCATCACGCCCGACTCTGCCTACGTCTCCGGCTCGACGGCCCCGGCCGGCGCCCAGATCACGGCCTCCAACATTGACAACCTGTCACAACACTTCCCGGCCTGCATGTCTCATCTGCACCGATCGCTGCGGCGGGACGCTCACCTCAAGCACTACGGCCGTCTGCAATACACGCTGTTCCTCAAGGGCATCGGCCTGAACCTGGAAGAGTGCCTCTTGTTCTGGCGCAGCTCCTTCCACAAGGTCACCGACGACCAGTTCAACAAGGAATACCGGTACAACGTGCGCCACGCATATGGCGAGGTGGGCGGCGACTCCAACCGCCGAGGCGGCGGTTACAGCCCGTACAGCTGTCAGAAGATCCTGACGGAGCACCCGCCCGGCCCGGGCGAGGCCCACGGCTGTCCCTACCGTCATTTCAACATGGAGAACCTGACGGTTCTGGTCCAAGCCATGGGTGTTTCAGACCGATCCGTCCTCCAGGGCGTCAAGGAGGACAAGGACAAGCAAAAGTTTCACATGGCCTGCAACCGGTGCGTTTTGAAAAAAATTCCCTCACTCCTGAAAATCCCCCGCAACACCAGACGATTCAGCTAACGACTGCCATCTTCATCCTCCCTTCCCCCGCCCTCTTTCTCTCCTCTTTTGGCCATGACGAACCAACAGCGTCTTCGAACACATCCACAAGGCGGAAATAAAAAAGGCCAAGGACGAGAGCGTCATGACGTCCAGCCAGCTGGAGACTATTGTGCACCCCAACGAATACTTCAAGCGAAGCTACCTGCTCAAGAACCTGGGCAGGGACGGCGACGTCAAGATGGAGGAGTGAAGAGGCCGTCCTGCGCCGGGGAAGGGGGAAGGGGGCTGGCACGGACATGTGTATGATGGGCACGGCGGCGGCGTATGGAGTTTTGTCTTGGTGAGGACTGGATTCATGGTGGTGTTTTTTTGTGCATGGGATGGGGATTTTGCGTGTTTCATTTCTTTTTGTGAATTTATAAAAAGGATAATGGGGATGAATGGAAAGAATTCAAGGGACATGAATTGTACAGAGAAGGAAAAAAAAATATAAAGAGTAAGAAATTATAAGAAAATCATAAAAGGAAAAGAGTTTATAAAAAGAGAGAAAGAAAGGAGTAAGTGCCAAAAGCAAAAAACTGCGGCCAGTGTGACTCGAACACACGACCTTCAGATAGGCATCCGTAGGATTGAAGTTGACTTCAGTCTGACGATCTCCCAGCTAATCTATGGCCGCAAGGAGGCTTGGCTCAAGGGGGCGGTAATAGGTACTATACGTTGTGTAACCTTGGTGGTGCCGACATGTTCTGCCAGACACGATATGCCATTTTTTCGCGCCAAAAAAAAAAAACAAGAACAAGAAACGAAACGAAATGAAATGAATTTAAATGAAATGAAATGGAATGGAAATGAAAAACCCCTTTTGGAAACTAAAAAAAAAAAAAAAAAAAAAAGACAAGCAAACAGGATTTCATTTCAATGAGTAGAAAGGCTATGGGTTTCTTATTCGCCTACTAGCACGCGATTGGCTGGGCCGGGATCCCGGAAGTCGAACCGAGAAGACGGAGAGCTCGGATGAGGACGATCCGGGGCACGACTGGAACGGCAGCAAGGCGGTCATGCGTACAAGCAGGACAGTAACATGGCGGCAGAAAAGCACGAAGCCGGGGCACAGATGTTGCGCCGGGGGAGGAGGATGAGGAAATCCCGTGCTTTGGAGAATGGATGAAGATGCGGGAGATGAGATGAATTTTTTTTTAATTTTTTTTTTTTAAAAAAAGGAAGAAGAATCAAAAGAATAGCACCACTACGATAACCTACCGAAATACCAACATACTGTTTTTCGCATCCACGCGTCGCCGCCCACGGCATCCGGGCCTCGCCCAGTCCGGGCCGTGGCCGCACCGCACGCGTGGCAGCGACGTTGGCGCCTCCCTGTCCAGACAAAGAGGAATGGCAAAGAGGCGGGCCGGGGGCATACTTCACCGAGGGGGCGTTTACGTAGGGAATGCAACGCCGGGTGCGCCATCTGATTGCGACAGGATGTGAAATGACGGGCCTCGTGTTTTCTTTTCTTTTTTTGTCATTCGTCCCATGTGCTGAGATGAGTGCAGCGACATATTTATCCCCCCCCCCCTCCCTTCCCCAAAAGGGGATGGCGATAGCAAAAAGTCCGAAGGATCAAGAAAGTGCGAGACAAGTTCTGCTTATTGAGAAAAAAAAAAAGCAGGCATCTTTTTGTGTATAAAAAAACCCGGCAGGCGGGCGCGTTTCTCTGCCGGGCGTGGGTTGCTGTCCTCTTTTGGGAGCAGGACGGCAAAAGGCGGGATGGGGCTGGGCCAACCAGACTAGAAGAGCCGGCATGCTGCCAAGACCTTCTAGAAACGTCCAGAATGCCGGGTTGCCGAGATGGAAGGCCAGGGCCCCGAAGGGGGGGGTGGGTGACACGATGATGGCGGGACGGGATGCGAATTCCATGAGGCGTTGGGGCGGGAAGAAGAGATGAAGAGGAGGGAAAGGGAAGAGAAGAAACAGGGAAGACAAAAAGAAGGGAAGAGAGAAGAAAAGACGGGAGGCCATCACTCCAGCCACACGCGCCACACGCGCCACACGCGCCACACGCACAGTGCGCAGGCCACCAGCGCCCGTCGCACGTTGGCCCGGCTGCGACATGGGACGCTCCTCCCCGTTTGCGCCCAACCTCGACCGGACCGCCCAACGTGGACGAGAAAGCCCAAGGTCGTCTCGGCGCGTGTGCGCGCAAGAGTGTCCCAAGAGGCCACGTGCTCCGACCGGGCGGACGGAGGTCCCGGGGCGAGGCTCTTTGCCTGCCCACACTATGTACTTAACCCCCGGGAGCACGACGGCCAGGACCAGGGAAAAGGGACAGGGAGCAAAACCGGGAAGCCACGATACGGATCCGCGCCAGGGCAGAGAAGATACGAATGCGCGAGACGGACGATATGAATGAACAAAAAAAAAAGGAAGAAAAAAGGAAGAAAAAAGGAAGAAAAAAAGTACACGAAAAATACTACCAACGAGATGGTGAATCAAGTCCACCTCGGACCGCTTCTGCAGAGCCCGACCCGCCGAAACCCTCCCGCCGGCTTCGGTGCTGCTCCCGGGGCTGCAGTCCGCTCCGCCTCCGCCCGCCTCGGCAACCACAACGCCAGACGTTTAGACGAATGAAAAAAAATCGAAACAATTGAAAAAAAATAAAAAAAAAAAATGAAAGAAAACAACCGCGACCAACGCAGGGCACATGAATATGCTTTCCGTTTCGAAACCGGCCCCGTTCGGTTCCCCCATCTCCTGTCGCTCCTGTCGGGAAAAAAAAAATGATAAGAAAAGAAGCTCTAGTCGCCCGCGTCCCCCCCCCCCCCCTTGACAATCTAGATTGGAATCCAGTGACCCGGGGGGGGGGGGGGGGGTGGGCTCGCACGTTTCATCCTGCTGGCGACGTGTGGTGGACGGACGCCCCCCCCCTGCCGGATGATCTGCGCGGCCCCCCTTTTTTTTTTCTTGCGAGGATGGGACAAGAAGGTGGGAGTGGGAAAGAAAGGAGAATGAAGGGGAGGAACGTTTGGATCAACGACATGGTACGTGGAGAGGAAGATGAGGACGAAGAAGAATAAGAAGAAGGAGGAGGAGGAGGACTTTTCAAGGAATTGCGCGGCGCCAGGGTTTTCGCTACCGAGAGGGCATTCGCACACGTGAGAGACCGGAATGACGGTCCAGCATGGATCCCCGGCCGTGGACCCCGGGACGCCATGGAGAACCGAAGCAGCCCAGACCGTCTCGCTCGAACGGAGCGTGTGCCATTCAGCGGCCACGTAAGCCCATGGGACGATTCTCCCTAATCAGATTCCCCTTTCTGCATCGCCATGGATAACCCCCACCCCCTCCCCCGGGCCTAAAACCGTTATCATCATCGTTGTTATGATTCCTTTTTAAATTCCTTTCCCACACGCGCACCGTAAAACACCCCGTCGCCACGGGAAATCATACACGCCGCCGTCCAACCCTCATCGGGGGCCCGGAGCTCGGGACGCGTACGGCACGCGGGAGAAGCATCTCGGCACACGCGTCTCGTGCACCTCGACGCCCGCACGAGTAAACCCCCATACAAAGGGACACGAGGGGCCAAACCCGGGCACAGGCAAGTCCTACAGAGTCTAGCCCCATCGGTTCCAGTACAATCCCGGGAAAGACGGGGCGTCGGCGCCAAATCATGGCCTCATGATGAGGGATCGAAAAGCATGTCTTCTCGAAGCCGCCCCGGGCGGGTCAACGGACCGGACACGTTTGATGAGCCGTCGGAAAAGGGGGGGCCGGAATGCGAAGGGACGGCCTGCGATGCTTGGTTAACTCGTTTGTCACAAACCAAAAAAAAAACCAAAAAAAAAAAAAACGTCTCCATGCTTGAGTGCTCGTTTCGAGACAAGCCGAAAAAATAACAGCCTCGACCTCATTTCGAGCCAGAAAATACAACCCAGACAAAAGATGAAGATGAATGCGCCGGAAGACAAAGACGCAAACCCCCCACGCGTAAAACCAATAACAGCACAAGCACAAAATAATCACACCCACACACACATACACAAAGTCTGAATCCCCGTCACGGCGCCCGCACACGCCATCACATGTAAAATGATTCGCCCCCAACGGCACAAAGCCTCGTCACCGTCCCAAAGGGGATGCAACCCGTCAAAGGCTGATCCGGACCAGGAAAGAGCCGTCCGGAGGCCAGTGTTTCGGACCCGATGTCGTTTCAGACCCGGCCAGGGGAAGGAAGCCCGTGGTGCATTTTTTTCTTTTTCTTTTTCTTTTTTTCCCCGTTCTGCGTTGGGACCGGGGAGGGGGACGTGGGTGGTTGGGACCGAGGTGGGCTTGGCGGATGCGGCCGTGAGTAAGGAAAGCCGGGCGTGGAGGGCCGTGGATCGGCGCCGGGCGTGGGCGTGGGCGTGGGCGGGGGGACGGCATGACGGGGTCGTTTCCGTCTTGTGTGATGGCGGCGCGGGCGTGAAACGTTGGCGGTCGCATGTAGATTTGAGCGGCCGCGGCAGCGTAATCAGCCTACGCGGCGTGTGCCACCTTGGCCATCCGCGGCGGAGCAGCGCATGAGCATGAGCATGAGCATGACACGTCGGTAGCGGACGGAGATGAGCGTCTTTGCAAAGACCCACGTGTAGTTGTTCTCACTATACAAAGAAATTTCATCTGGCCTCTCGCATGGCTTGCTGCACAGCAGCCTATGTACAAAGTGTCTCGCGGCAGCCAAGTCTTTATACAACGAAAACCGGAGGCGCGCCTATATTCTCTTCTCGCTGCTGCGGTGCAGCCCAGAATGTGACCGGTGTGAACAGACGAGCAGTCCGTGTCCTGTCTGCCCCGTAGCAGCTTTCGTGGAAAAAAAGACAAGAAAAATAAATCATTTGCCCTGTGTAACTGAACACACACAATACAAGGAGCAACCAACACTCAGCTAATCCATTGTAATGTACACTAACCCAGATGGGCCGAATAAATGACCAAGAACAGCTCCATCAGAACCATTTCATTCTTGGAAGCATCACATCATCATCGTGTTTTCTTGAGTGACGAGTTGTAATGGATGAAGGGCCAGAAGCCTTTCATTCTCTTCTCGTCCATCTGTGGCTTGCGACGTGCCCTGGGCCAAATCTTGGGTTTTCTTCCGTGACACTGCCGGAGCGTCGCCAATTTCATCCACGATGGGAATTCAGTAGCCAAAGACCCCCGAGAAAACCGACAAGAGTTCTGGCGGGCATGCCGTGGTGCAGATCGACAGTAGACGGATCAGGACGTCGGCACTCTGATGATGTCGACGACCGGGGATACCACGATGTTAAGGTCTCTTCGCATAGGATGAGGTGGATAGGAGGGACGCAAGGAAAAAAAAAAAGAAGATTCGTAGATAAACTGGCGTGGCGTCCTGGAGCTGACTCGCAGCTACACTCATCTGTTGGGGTATCCTGTCTAAAGTCGCTAGAAAGAAGAAGAAAAAGAAAAAGGCCGGAAACGTTGTCGAGGTATAGAACAGTAGCGTGCGCTTGCCCAGGCTGCGCAAGCGCGTGACGTGCATGTGAATCGCCATAGATTGATCGATTTGCTGCTGAAGGTCTGACACTCGCAACAAGGTGAGATGCCATTCGGTGTGTCGGAGATGCGTGGCTCATTTGTAGCCTACCATCTTTGCGCAGCGCTCGCAGTAGTAGAGGTTGTGGGCGATGCGGACCATGCCGGTTGAGCTCACGTCATCTGTTGACGTGGCCTCGACGGAGCGAGCACAACGCATACAACGCAGTATTTCGACGGAAGCGACGGGCCGAGCAGTTGAAGAGTCCATGCTGAGTCGATGGCTAGAGATGGATGATGTGTCGGTTGAATGCCCGGACTCGGAGGACGCAGAAGAGGACGATCTGTGAGGTTGAGGGTGGCCGGTGGTGGAAGACATGACTGATATATCTGTTGCGGAAAGCACTTGATGCATAAGGTGACCTCCGCTGTGTCGCAACGCGCGTGGAAGTGGTTTTTTTTTTTTTTTGGTATGTGAAACGGTATCGATATTGCTGCTCGGATGAAACGACGGTCCTGCTAAGGGGGCTGGTGAAATTCGCGTGGCTAGCTCGAGGTCAAGAGAGATTGTTGTGGTTTTTCTTGGCAAAAGGTCCACGAGTGCGAGTGCGGTTCTTCCCCACGAGTTGCCAGGGATCGGGACTTTGTTCCGAATTGAGAGGACAATGTCGAAGGAAGGGGGTATATGTGCGTGCGAGCGTGCGTGTGCGCGTGTGTTTGTGTTTGTGTGCGTGTTTGGGTGTGTCTGGGTGAGAGAAGACAAATAATCGAGGCAGGACAAGCGGTGGAAAGGGGAGGGGATCTGGTTAATGAAATAATGTCCGGAAGGGATGGCCAGAAATTAAAAAGCAAAAGGGTCTTGGGATGAACAGAGAGGATCCACGGCCTTGTTCCAATGGATGGATGCACACACCCTAATCGTCGATGCCGGCCAAGCCTTGGGACACTCGACTCGATGCCTGGATCGGCTGTGGCCGCGTAGCGCAAGCAAGGTAGTTGGCGGGGCTTGCAGTCTGGAGAGGGGGGTGTGGCTCTGGATTGTATGAATGTAGGTAAGAGTCGAGACGTGAGGATGCGGATTCTAAGAGTTCAAGGGGGAGTTTGAGGAAGGACAGGACATGGGACACGGAGCAGGACAAGATTGTGGACGGCAGGGGAGGGGGGTGAGGGGAGGGGGCGTGGGCACAAAAAGAAAAGAAGAAAAGAAAAGAAAAAAAGTCAAAATTGATCGGGGTTGCATTTTCTGATTTTGTTTTATGCACTTATGCGGGCGCGGGCGGACCAGTTCTACCCAATACCTGCCGACTGGACCGGACTGGGCCAAGACTGGGCCAAGAATGGGCCAAGGACTAGGCCTGGGACCTGACGACTGGACTCAGAGAAAGTGGCACTGGGCTAGCACGGAGCCAGCACGGAGCCAGCACGGGGCCTGCGCTAGGGCAGCAAGAGTGGGCCCGTCAGGCAACTCTCAGCCAGCCAAGGCCAAGGCCAAGGCCGAGGTCGAGGCACGGCGACGGGCCAGACCAGACCAGACCAGACCAGACCAGACCAGACATGAAGAGTCCACCTGCAGCCGCCGGCCATTAGGAAAGCCGTCGAGCCGTCGAACCGTGAGCCCGCCAGCAAGACGACGGAACTGCCATCAAGATCAAGCCCGCCGCGCAGGGCTTCCACTCTCCTGGGCCGGCCGCGGTTCCCATGTGCATGTACATGTATTATGTATATGCTGTGTATGTACGTACGCTCATCGCGATGACGGCGTCCGTGCTTGTGCTTGGATACTACTTTTCACATTCCAAGCCAGGACCCAGTGGGAGCCGTGGAAGTCGTGGAAAAAGTCTTGGGAGTCTTGGGAGCCTTGGGCTCTTGCAAGTCTTGGGCCGCGCCGTGATTGGGCGCCTCGACCTCAGCAGCAGGCGTGGCCGGTTTTCCCTCTTGTTTCCTTTGTTGCTGGCAGACCATCGAAGCGCCCCCCCCCCCCCCCCCCCCCCGGGCCAAAAGGGCAGCTTCCGAAGCGAGACCGACCGTCCCGAGTGGTTAATTAGAGCATCCATTGATCCAACCGCCGGGTCTGCTCCGGCATCGCCCACGGCAATCCCGGAAAGCCCCTACGCGTTTCTGAGATGGGAGAGAGACGGTGGGCAGGTCGAGCACGACCAGCCATAGCCATGACCATGTACATATGTACATATATGTATGTACTTACATACTTACATACTACTGCGCTGCGCATCTCCATGGCCAACCTTGGCAACCCTAACCTAAGCTACTCGGCATCGAGGAGATGAAGGCTAGACCTCTTCATCCGCCGGACGGCCCGCCTATCTCGCCGTACCCGGCTATCCGCCCGTGGGCAGCCCACAGCGCCCTCCAGCACAGCCTACATAAAGTACTTAGTATGGATGTATGCCATGGCGTGACCGGGTCCACGTTTGGGTACCGAATACCGAATACCAAAGGGCGAGGGTTTGACTCCAAGCCACAGATGAGGTGGGCTCACAGGATGCCGGACGGCATTTCCATGTGGCTCTCTGCTCTCGCCATTACGTACTTGTCAAGATGAAGACGGGCGGGCACCGGTGCTCGGCGACGGCGTCGACGAAAGGATGATTCGGACGGATCGGGAGTCACCGATGAGATTGGAGGGTGCCATGGCATTTCTTTCTCCTTTTCTCTCTCTCCCGCTCTCTCTCTTTTTGTTCTTCCCAGACCACTCACATTGAGTATGTTTCGTGGCAAGACAGCCCTCCCTCTGCAAAGTGGAGTCGCGCAGAACGGCCACCGGTCAGAAAAGTTTGGAATCACCTACGACCCACCGTAGTACGTTTGGATCTGGGCCGAGTTGTGCGATTCGACGCGCCGGATACGGTTGAGCGTCATGCGGCGGCGGATTACCCAAGCAAACACTGTTTGTTTCGGAAGCCCATCAGGAAGGGAAAGGGGACCAAAAAAAAAAAAAAAAAAAAAAAAAAA
>SRPY01000224.1:0-43344 GCA_018360145.1 Claviceps africana
GTCCATTTCGTCCATTTCGTCCATTTCGTCCATTTCGTCCATTTCGTCCATTTCGTCCATTTCGTCCATTTCGTCCATTTCGTCCATTTCGTCCATTTCGTCCATTTCGTCCGTCCATTCGCCCATCCGTCCATCCATTCATCCATCCGTTCACTCACCCATGCGTCCATCCATCCCCCGGCGTCCACCCCCTTTGGTCAGCGGCAGTCGAGCCGAGCCCACGGCCAGCATGGCGCTGAGCTGATGACTGCGTGGACGAGTGAGATTTGCTGCTCACCTGCAGACCTGCAGACCTGCAGACCTGCAGACCTGCGGACCTGCGGACCTGCGGACCAGCAGACCAGCAGACCAGCAGCCTCGGTCGGTTCTCGTCCGCCGTCCTGGGTCACTCCCGTCCGGCAACGCCGCTGCAACATGCCAAACCGTCACCCGTCACCCGTCACCCGTCCCAGTCCCCAGTCCCGTCGGCCTGAGTCACCGCCGCCCAGCCAGGGCCAGCGCGTGAGCACCCAGCCACCCGTCATCATCGGTTACGTTGCCCTGGACATGTCCGCATCATGGCAGCTCAAGTCGGGCCGTTGTCGTCGGACTGGGGGACCGCCTAACGCCGGCGAGCGGGATGCAACACATGTCCGTCCTCTTCTCCTGCTCTGACTCGACTCGACTCGACTCGACTCGACTCGACTGCTTACCTCACTACGGGACCGGATCCTTTGCCATGGGCTGTGCGACCTGGCCGTGCGGACAAGTTCGGCCACAATGCCGGCGATTCGCCCCTTTGGCCCATTTTCGTCTCCAGTTGCCTCTTTTTTTTTTTTTTTTTTTTTTCCCCTCCCCCCCCCTTTGTTTTCTTCTCTGGGGACGCCCGAGGCCACCCGGGCCCGCCCGAGGTCAACGACGCCCCTTGGTTGTAGAGACCAGGAAAGCAGAAGAGAGAACGAGAAGCAGACGCCGTGGGAGGGGTGCCTGTCTTGTCGTCATCATTCTATTTTCAGCAGGGCTCATTTGTCATGCAGCGGAGGACCTGTCTATTCTAGGTGCCCCTGCATGGCGTATGCATCAACGTTCCATCGAATCGTTCTAGAAAAAACAAGGAAAGGGGGGGGGGGAAGAAATAAAAAAAGAAATAAAGAGAAAAGAAAAGAGAAAAGAAAAGAGAAAAGAAAAGAGAAAAGAGAAAAGAAAATACAAATCACTGCAGGCGGCGAGAAAACCCCACTCGTTTCATGCGCCTCGCCTGTCTCTTCTTTTCTTCCTTGCTATTTCTAGTTCTGTCTTGCTGCTCACCAGCATGGATGGGGTGGAGTGGGATGGGAGACGCCGTTTTTCGTAAGAGTATGAGCGACAACATCGAACAGAAGACGCGCCGACAAACGGAAAAAGAAGAAGAAAACAAGAGAGAGAGAGAGAGAGAGAGAGAAGAAACGTAATACAGTAAACAGGACCGATTCGCTGATTATTTCAGATTAGACGAGCCGGTGAGGACAAAAATAAAAAGGGACAGAACAAGGGCTGAGAACGCAGGCACGCAAGGCAGGCAGACACGAAGACGCGAGATGACATAAGCAACGCGCTGGGGTGGAAACAAGGGCGCCAAGGCAGCGGCGCTGCGTGGGGGCCGCCGTTTGTTCCTGGTTTCAGGGAAACATGGACCGCGACCAGGGGGTCGGAAGGGGGGAGCACCTTGGGATTCGGTGACGGCCGATTCAGCCCTACGGGTCGCGAGGGTGTGACTAATTCTGCAATGCCGGGTCCCGGAGACGTCATGCGTTCTGACAATAGCACCAGGGCGAGGGCGATGGCGATGGCGATGGCGACGGCGATGACGATGACGATGACAATGGGGCATGACTGTGCGCGGCCGGGCTGGGGAACGGGCCGAGGGAGTGAGGCGAAGAGGCCCGTCAGAGAGGAAGAAAGCTCACAGGCCGCCAGACCGGGGCAAGGCGAGGCGAGGCAAGGCTTCCTTTCCTCGTCCTTCCTTGGGGGCTGATCCCCGACACGTCGCGTCCGGATCTGGCCGTCCGGTTCGTCGCAAGGCGTAACGGGGTCGGAGGTGATGATGTGAGAAAATCCGACGCGGCAGGACATACCAGATGGACTGGGCAAGGGGTATATAATGGTCGATGCTTTTCTCGAAATCGACGAGAAAGCAAACGGACAAGACACCTCTCGCTATCAAGGCAGCATCTTCCTCGCCATCAAACAAGAACAGACAAACAGACATACAAACAGACACACAAACAAACACCAACACTCGCCATCAAACACAACCAGACAAACAAACACCAACACTTGCCATCAAATAACATCCCCCCGCAAACCATCATCCAGCACCACCACTTGCGACCAGAGCAGCATCTCTCAACCAAGACAAACAAGCAAATACCCACACCCCTGCAAAAGCACCACCACCACCTCACTATGGCCTCCTCCCTCGACACCCAGCTCGTCAACCAAGGCCGCTCCGGCTACAACGTCGTCAAGGGCGCCCCCGGCACGCAACCCCCTCCCAGCGACGGCACTCGCTAAAGCGTTGCGCCTCCCAAACCACAACTCCTGTCCACGCGATGGCGCGTTATGGCCGGCCGGCGAAAGCAGTCTTGCTCTGCCCGGGCGGGAAGCACCATCCGACGCGGGGCCTTAGATACAAAGTGGCGACGCTGAATTTTTCTCTTGTCAAGCATGCATGCGGCGGATAGATGGCGTTTTTTTTTTTTGATCTTTTTTGATCTTTTTATGATCTTTTTGTGATCTTTTTGGATCTTTTTATGATCTTTTTGTAATCTTTTTGTGATCTTTTTTTTGAAGAGGGGCTTCTCGCATTCACACCACTCACACCACTCACAACAAGGGCACAACATCAAGAGACGTGAGAGACGGGAAGGAATAGGATTTGTCACGGGTGCGATAGAATAGATGGACTTCAGAGTCGGCGTACTAGTGTATCTAGTGTAGAGTAACCAAGTATCATTTTCCCACGCAGAACCTGCACGATTTCGGGATTAGCCTCATGTTGACCAACGAAGTGGAATGAAAAAAAAAAAAAAAAAAAAAAAAAAAAAAAAAAAAAAAAAAAAAAAAAAAAAAAAAAAAAAAACCTACTTCTCAAACACCACCCCCAACACATCCTCCACGTCGCCTCCCTCGCCTCGCCCCGTGATCCGCGCCAGGCAATCCGCCGCGTACCGCAGGTACTCGGCCGCCAGCACAATGTCGGCCTCGCCCGGCCCGGGCGCCGGCCGCGCCTCCCCCATGAAGTCGTCCAGATGGCCGCGGCACTTGGCCAGCAGCTGACGCTGCCGCTCCGTCACGCCCAGCAGGTCCCGCATCGAGGGGGGCATGTCGGTCATGTGGGAAAAGGCCGTCGTCAGCGCCTCGACCACGCTCTGCACGCCGGCGTCGGCGTCGTCCTTGCACGACATGGCGATGAGGTTGCTCGCGAGGCCCGGGTGCGTCGTGCGGACGAGGCGTTGGAACCGGGACAGGAGCGTGGAGAATGTGTCCGGGTCGACGGCGTCGCGCTTGTTGACGACCAGGAGGGCGGCTCGGGCGGCGGCGGCGAGCTGGAGCGTCTCCTTGTCAAAACGGATGGAATACGGATCGTCGCCACGAGCGTCGTCGTCGGCGGCGGCGGCGTTGTTGCTCCTCTCCACGGACGCCAGCACCACGACCAGATCCGACTCGAGGGCCTTGTTCCTCGCCCGGCGGATCCCCTCGGCCTCGACGGCGCCAATGTCTGCGCCGCGGGTCCGGAACCCGGCCGTGTCGGCAAAGGAACACAGGTAACCCCGGATGTCGAGACTGGCCTCGACCACGTCCCTCGTGGTGCCCGCCTCGCCAGACACAATGGATGCCTCGCGCCCGACAATCATGTTCATCAGCGTGCTTTTGCCCGCGTTCGGGGGCCCAACGAGCGCAATGCGGATCCCGCTCCGCAGCAGCTCGCTCCTCTGCCCGCCCACCTCATGGTGGTGGATTCCGTCCAGGATCTCGCCCACCTGCCGCGCCACGTTGTCCAGCAGCTCCGACTGCGGCTCGTCAAAGTGCTGGTCCTCGGAAAAGTCAATGAGGGCCTCGATCTCGCCCCGTGCCTGCAGCAGCTTCTCTCGCCAGCCGTCGTACGTCCGTCCCAGGGCGCCAGAGTTCCCGCGCACGGCGGCCCGGCGCTGCTGCTCCGTCTCGGCGTCGAGCGTGTCGCCGAGGGATTCGATCTGCGCCAGATCCAGACGGTCGTTGACGAATGCGCGCTTGGTGAACTCGCCCGGCTCGGCGTAGCGCGTCGGCGACGTGGTGCGGCACCGAGGTATGGCGGAGAGGACGGCCTTGACCGTAGCGGGCCCGCCGTGCACGTGCAGCTCGAGAACGTCCTCGCCGGTGACCGTCTTGGGGCCGGGAAAGAAGAGAACAAGTGATTCTGAATCCAGGACGTCGGGTTCTTCGGGACTGGACGCCGGAGGTGCTGGGTGGAATAGGGGGCGGATGGTGGCCCGTCTCGGTTTGGGCGGCCGCGAACCTGGACATAGAGCGTGGTAGATCTGTATTGCCGTCTCTTTAGTTCGGGGCTGGGGGGCTCGACGTGACGGCGACTATGCTGGGTATACCTGAAGACACGATGGACCGGAGATGCGAATTACCGCGATGCCAGCCCGGCCCTGAGCCGTAGAGAGAGCGTAGATGGTATCGTCGAGGGCGGCCAGGGCGGGAACGGGCCGGACGGGATCATCATGGCCACGTCCGCATGAGATGGCGAGACGGAACGCGCGGGCGTGCTGCAGACGCCGCGCTCTGCATACCTGCTCGCGCCACGGAGCAGTGCGGCGCCATGGAAAAAGCCGGAACCGTGTGCCTCTGTTGAGAAGGCTGCGTTGGAGCATCGGCGAAGCAGTCGAGATGGAAGCATGTGCGCATCGAGGACGGAAAGAAGAGGCGTCTGGGAGACTCTGGTCTGCAGCAGAGGCGACATGCCACCCAAGAACAGCAGGCGGTGAAGCTAGCCCTTCCCGGCCTCCACCCCGTCTCCACTCCGTCTCCACTCCACCCAGCCGTGACAGCTCGTGCGATGGCGGCGACGGCAACGACGAAGCTTGGGGCTGCCTGGCCGCATCAAACGACCACCGTCAATCCAAGCTCACCCACGATCCGTCGGTTCTGACACGCTTGCGAATCCCGACATCCTCGTTCCTTCTACATCACAGCTCCCGGACGATCCCTCCCAGCTCCGTCCATCATGTTCAGAAACAATTATGACAACGATTCCGTCACATTGTACGCGCCGACCTTTCTTCTTCCCTCGCTCTCCCCGGGCCCGACCTTTTCCCAGGGAGCTCCAAGCCCCACGTTGTTCAAGCTTCCCATCCACGAATTCACCGGCTGCCCGTTCTTGACAACAAAGAAAATGACATGCTAACACCATCCAATCAGCTCGCCGCAAGGCAGAATCTTCCAAATCGAATACGCCGCCGAAGCAGTCAAACAAGGTTCCGTGGTCGTGGGCATCGTCAGCAAAACGCACGCCGTTCTCTGTGCCATCAAGGCAAGTCTTTTTTTTTTTTTTTTGGTCCTTCCCACCCGTCTTTTTTTTCTTTCTTTCCCTCCCCCTTTTTTATTCCTTGTGCCTCTTTTTGTTCATCCCCCCCGCCCAATCTGTGTCATGGCTGACACCTTCTCCGCAGAGAAACGCCGAAGAATTATCATCCTACCAAAAGAAGCTCTTCTCCGTCGACGAACATGCCGGCATCGCCATCGCAGGCCTCACGTCGGACGCGCGCGTTCTCTCCAACTTCATGAAGCAGCAATGTCTCGGCCACCGCCTCACCTACGGCCGCGCCATCCCCCTCCGCTCCCTCGTCGACATGATTGGCGACAAGGCCCAGTCCAATACCCAAATGTACGGGAGGCGACCGTACGGTGTCGGCTTGCTGATTGCGGGCGTGGACGAAAAGGGCCCTCACCTGTTTGAGTTCCAGCCCTCCGGCATGACGGAGGAGATGGTGGCGTTTGCGATTGGTGCTCGGAGCCAGATGGCCAGGACGTACCTCGAGCGCAACGTGGATGCCTTTGCCGACTGCTCGAGGGAAGAGCTGGTCAAGCATGGTCTCAAGGCTCTTCGGGAGAGCTTGGTGCAGGACAAGGAGCTCACCGTCGAGAACACGTCGGTCGGTCTGGTTGGTGTCCAGGGCGAAGGAAAGAAGGCCATTGAGCCGTTCAAACTGTACGAGGAGTTCGAGGTCAAGCAGTGGATTGATAGCGTGGGCGAGAGCTCGGGAGGCGGTGAGGGCGAAGGGGAAGGGGAAGGGGAAGGAGAGAGCATGGAGGTCGACAGCTAGGCCGACAGCCGGGTGACGGGATATGCAGATGCGTCGGAGGAGCAGGGACAGACGAGCTACACGAGCTGCATCATGTACGATTACAAAGCGTAACGCGCAGTTACAAAGCGGTTCATGACCGCTCGATAACGAATGACCAAAGGGTGCACGTCTGAAAAATGAAACCTTTTTTTTTTATTTTTTTTATGGAAAAACTTGTTTTGTTGTATTGTGGTTTCGCGCGTACATGATCATCATGTCCAGGTACACGGAAGCTCTCTAGCTGTCCAAGATCCACTATGAAAAGACTCTTTGATGCAACACGATGGCGCAGCCGCGGTATATGTATGCATGCATGTATATATGTATATACCTATGTATGTACATATGTATGTACGAGTCTACTGCGTCCCCCACTGGAGCTTAAACGTGGCCTTGGAGACCTTGTATTCGCGCAACGCTCTGACGGCGCCGTCGGCGTCGGTGGCCGACACGACAATGGTTTCATTGCCCGGCTGGACGAAGCCTTGCTCGGCGGCCTTGTTGACCCACTGGACAATGCCGTCCCAGTATCCCTCAATGTTGAGCAGGCAGATGCCCTTGGTGTGTATGCCGAGCTGGTTCCAGGTAATGACCTCGAAGACCTCCTCCATGGTGCCGTAGCCGCCGCTCAGGCCAATGAATCCGCTCCCGGGCCCGCCCTCAAACACCTCCTCCGCCATCAGCTTCTTGCGGCTGTGCATGTCCTTGACGACGGTGGTGCGGCCGTAGACGGACTCGGTGGGCACGACCTGGTTGTTGTGGTTGACCGTCTGGTACGTCCCGTCGCGCTCGTACCGCACCAGAGCCTCGGGGATGATGCCGTGGACGGAATCGGGGCCGTTGATGGAGCAGACCGTCTTTGCGACCTCGCCCATGAGGCCAACAGTGCCACCGCCGTATACTGAATTTTTTTTTTTCAGCACATGCGTTGCGTCGAGTCGGGAAAGGAAGGGGAGGAAGGGGGAAAGGGGGAAAAGAGGCAAAATCGTACCCAGATCAATATTGTTCTCGGCCATGGCCCTGCCTAATTGCCGAGCCGCCTCCATGTGCGCAGGGCTCGCTCCACTGCTGGAACCACAGAAGACGCATATCTTGGTGCGCCGGGCACTGGCATTGGTGCCATTGACGGCAGTGTTTTGATCTGCCAGGGCCATGTCGGATGGAATTTCGGACGCGGGCGTCGGGCGTCGGGTGTCGAGAGTCGGGATGGAACGGGCCACGATGCGGTACCGCGGGCTCCGTCAAGGCCTCCCGATGAGAAGATGCTGGGCTGTCACGCGAGACGTCGTTGCCTTGGCCGGCTTCTAAGGATTCGGGGTCGTCAAGGGCGCGAATGGTGGTTACTATTCAAGAACGGAGGCATCGACGGGAAGCGAGAGTGTCCGTGGCAACCGTTGACTTGATATGAAAGAGCTTCAAGCACGAGGTGCATGTCGCTGCCCGAGCAAGGCCATGTACGATCCATGGTCCAGGTCCAGGTCCAGGTCCAGGTCCAGGTCCAGGTCCAGGTCCAGGTCCAGGTCCAGGTCCAGTCCAGGTCCGCGGCTTACGTCAATCCAGTGAAGTCGTCAGGCCGGTGCCACGGGTGACGGTGGCAACGCCCAGCCAGCGTTGCTCAATGCTCAATGACGCCGGCGGCGAAGTGGAGCGCGGGCGCGGGCGGTCAGGTGCCTCATTCGTCGAATCGAGTTAGCGCAGCATGTAGGGCCTGGTGAACGACCATGGCATAGCGTGGCACTAGACGGACGGCATACTATCTGGTGGCGGGGACGCGTGTACCGCAAAGGTACCCACAGGGAGCGCCTCTTTGGCGGTGGACACACCACAAAAGTGCCTGTGCAAATCCTGCCTGTCACGTACCCAGCAAGTACCTAGGTGGTATCTGTGGTGCCGCAATCCAACGCGAGAAATCCATTTAAATTTTACACGACATCGCGCGTTGCCGTGACCGCGTCTGGCAACTCCACCCCCAGCCTCAATCATGGCGCCGGCCCTGGAATAAAATCCGCCTTGGTGGCCGGTGCTACCTGTTCTTCTTAGTATCCAGCGTGTTTCTTCTTTTCTTTTCTGGTTGGGTTTTGTGGTGTTTGCTTTGCAATTCCTCGTCTGCAGCACGCACACCAAGCATCGGTCGAACGTTTGGCTTCTCGAACCTCGAACCTCGAACCCCGAACCTCGATAGCTGCGTCTGCCTCTCCCCTGCGTCGTCCGATCAACAGAGACGTTGCCGTTGCCGTCGCCGTTGCTCGACCGCACAGCCGGCCTCGCCATCGCGCACAATGCATCGCCATGGCTCCCCCGTCGCCGACGTCCTGCCGTCCAGTCCGCCGCAAATGTCCTCGTCCCCAGCAAACCCGTTTCTGTCACCGACTCGGACGGGCCGCCGCAAAGAGAAACGCCAACCATCCGTCACGCCTCGGAGATTCGGCCGCTTCTTCACGCCGCGGTCGAGCCTGCCCGCGGAGCATCGCGTGACGCTGGGGTCCCTGGATGCGGCCGCCACCAATCGTCAGATGATTTCGCCTCAGTCGTTGGCCAGCGATCCGTTGAGCTCGGATCCTCTTTGTCCCTCGTCTCCCACCGAAGGTCTGAGCCAGCCTCGTGCGTCGGGGGCCGATAAGAGGAAACCAAGCGAGCAACACCAGCCCAGTCTCTGGACCAAGAGGCGACGCGGGCTGCTTCCCGACGAGATGGACCTCCCGCCGCTGCGGCTGCCCGGCAGAAGGTTTCACATGTCACGAAACGGGGATGTGCAGATTGTAGAGCCGCAGCCCCGGGCCGCCGTTGATGCTCCAGGTGGCCTCGACGATCGACGGAGAAGTACTCTGGTTGGTGGCCGACAATCCATGCTCCTGTATGCGAGAGTGTCTCGCGACCGAGCCGTGCTAACCCTTTCGTTCAGAGTAACTTCTTCAAAGCGAGTCGGAGCGGAAGCACCGTCGGCTCCCAGGAAAAGTCGTTTCCAGCTGCGCCCAGCATTCGCCCGTCCGGATTGAAGACAAACCTGGTATGTTGAGCGCCACGCCTGAACTGCCAGCAGCAAGCCGCAGGCAGCAAGCAGAAAAACCACCGCATGCTTGTCCGGGAGACATGGCTGACCGCAATTCCCGCTTCGCTGGCCACAGATCCTGGAAGGGTATCGACCTACCCCCACCCGCAAATTTCGAAACCGTGGCTTCGAGGCGCAGTTGCTCGATCGCGAGCACGGATTCGGCGCCCACACGGGGAAGCTACATCTTCAATACCCCGTCTGCGACGCACGAGTCCACACTGCGTCCTTTTACAGCCAGAGCTCCGACGTGCACCACTGCACGTCGTACTCGGGCCAAGGAAACACGATCCCGTTCAGCCTCGCCAGCTCGCCGACCGATGCCACGACGGCCATTGGCGACGAGACGGGCTACGTGCGGCTCTTCAAGACGGGCACGAGACAAGATGACCACCTCGGCCCCGCCGTCGACGAGCACATCAAGGTGCACGACAACGCCATCATGGACCTGGATTTCTCCCACGACGGCTATCGACTAGCAACGGCATGCGGGGACAGGACGGGAAAGATTGTCGACGTCGTCACGTCGTCCGTCGCGGTCGACCTCGCAGCAGGCCACTGGGATTCCCTCCGCCAGGTCGCCTTTCAGCCCGGCAAAGCCGGCGGCTTCGGCCTCGCCTCGTCGGACCGAGCCGGACGCGTGCAGATTTGGGACTTGCGGTGCTCGTCCATGCCCACGCTCACATTTAGTTCGGGCGGGCATGGGCGATCCGGGGGGTCGATGGATCGCGACATGCGCCTCGATCCCATGGCGGTCAAGGCAGTCAACACGATTGACAATGCCCACGAGCGCACCGTCCAGGGCATCAAGTCGCCGGCGTCGGTCACGGCCATCCAGTGGCTCCCGTCGGGCCGCGAGCACCTCTTGCTCACGGCCTCGGAGGCCAACGCATCCATCAGGCTCTGGGACACGCGATACATCAAGCCGCGGCGTCAGGCAGAGGACACGCCCCTGGCCGTCACGCCCGAGCCCGCGACGCATGCCTGGCGCTCCTACGGCATCACCTCGCTCGCCCTCAACACGGACGCCTCGCGCCTGTACGCCGTGTGCAAGGACAGCACCATCTACGCCTACTCAACCGCGCACCTCATGCTCGGCCACGCGCCCGAGCTGCACGACTACGCACCCAAGCGCCGTCCGGCCGGCAGCACCAACGGCCTCGGACCCCTCTACGGCTTCAAGCACGCCCAGTTCCGCGCCTCCTCCTTCTACGTCAAATGCGCGCTGCGGCCGGGCTCCGGCTCCGGCTCCGGCTCCGGCTCCGGCTTCTCGCCCTCCCACGACCCCCACGACCAATCCGAGCTGCTCGCCGTCGGCAGCACCAACAGCTGCGCAATCCTGTTTCCCACCGACGAGAGGTACATGCGCGCCGCGTGGGCCAAGCACGCCCACGACCTCGACAAGGGGAACAACAGCAACAACCCCCTCTCTTCTTCCTCCTCGTCCCTCCCCGGCGGCTCAACGCCGTGTCACACCCCCGCCACCGGCTCATCATCTTCCCCGATCCCCATCTTCCACGCCGGCACGCCCCTCATCCGAGGCCACTCCCGCGAAGTCACCAACGTAAGCTGGTCCCGCGACGGGGACCTCATCACCGCCTCTGACGACTACCTCGTCCGTCGATGGAGCACCCGCCTCGGCGACCAGGCGCGCCACCTGCGCACCGTGGGCGAGTTCGGCGGCGAGAGACACATGGCCGGGTGGGCAGACGTCGACCCGGACTGGGACACGCCCGACGACGAATCATGATCCCCCCCCCCCTCTCCCCGACTTTTAAACCACCTACGGGTGCACAACCCATACCATAGCACAAACATAACGATGATTCCGAATAAAGCATAATGACCAAGATGCGTCCCCAGTAGCAACCTGTCCCCAAAAAACACCCCTTTTAGCCACGCGCCCATGCACGCAGTCGCCTGCCCGCGTAGCTACCCTTGACGTGGATGAATCCCCGTCAGGGACGTGAGGCCCGACCTTTTTTTTTTCGCCCTTGCAAAGATGACGTACGTGGACTGTCCGCACGTCACAGGGCATGGGCCACCACACCTGTGAGACGTGCAGCGAACACATGACGAGGCACGGCCTGTGCCCATCTTGCTCGGCGAGACGGGTTTCTGGGCCGGGCGGGCCGGACGTTTTTCTGCACTCGTGCCCTGGCGTCTGTTTCCGTGGATGAGAGGGCGGAATGGTGGATTTGCAGACGCGGGCCTGGGAGGGAGAACAGGAACGCGCATACCTCTAGGGCACATCCGTGTACACTATGTGGAGAAATGATGGGAATGACACATATATGTCATATTCCGTACTCATATAGCTAAGGAATGCATGTACTACGCTCTATTTCCATACGCACAATGTACCGACTGTGCGTCCATGTGCGCCCGCTTCCCCAGGAGAAAAATCAAAAGGAAGACCCCTTCAGAGACCAAACTTGTAGACCAGCATGAAACAGACAAGGATGATGCCTGGGGCTATTCCCACAGTCTTCATCATCCAGTCCCTCCGCCGGCGCTTCGAGGCCTTACAAAGGTCCTCGTCCGCATCGCCGAAACTGACAGACTTGGAATATGCAGGACACTTGACGTCCTTCTCCCGGCCCGAATCCGCGGCGCAAACATCTGCGTGACGCGTCGTCCCCCTGTCGTGCACCTCTTGAGATGAACGCCGTGCGCTGCGCTCCTTTGCCACGGCGATGCTGTCCCTGAACCCTATGAACGAAGCCGCTCCGGGAATGGGGGTGGTGGGAGACGTTGCCGAGCCATGTTCGTCTGCCGAGGACGGCTGGCTTGTATCTCGTGCCGCCGCGAGCACGTCGTCGATTTGGGCAACCACCAGGGTCAGGTTCTCAAAGATGCAAATGGCCTCCTGCACAATGTCGCGCTTCTTCTGGTAGCCGAGCCCGTCCTCGGCGCCAGCCAGCCGTTGCTTAAACTCCTGCTTCAAATCTTCGCCGTCCATGGGCGTGTTGAAGTGAAAAAATCGAAGAGGCATGCCCTGTGTCGGTGGGGAAGAGGCCTCGAGCTCCTCGTCGTCCCGCTTCAGCTGCTGCTGCTGCTGCTGCGAGTCTCGGCCGTCGAGCCGTCCTTGCCAAAAGTCCTCGCCGGCAGATTCGAGAGTCGCTCGAATAAAGCGGCCACCGGCAAACAAGGCCATGAACAGGATATACGCGTACGACACCAAAACGTGTGGTTTGCTCTCGATGGCGCGCTTGATGTGGCTGGTAAAGTCCCCCAGATGGCCCGTCTCGCCAACCCGGTCGAGATGCTCCCTCAGCTCGGCGTCGGTCCACCCCATGACGGACCGAACATCCGCCTCTAATCGGTCCGCCCTCATCAGGCCGGGCAAGTGCAGTGAGCGCAACATGGCGAGCAGGTGCTGAGAGACCTTGGACGGGTCAGGCTTCTCGAGGAGGTCCGACCACGCGGCTTCAAAGGCGCGGAAGATGGGCGCAACGTGCATCATGCCAGTTGCGTAGGCCAGCGGGCTGGTAGTGACCGGGGGAAGCGCCAGAGGCAGACGGGCGATGATGAGCTTGTTAAGCTTCGCATGGACGGGGCGGGTGATGATGACAATCGATTTGGTCAGCGGTTGGTCCTCGCGGAACGTGTCTAGGAGTGTTGGGGCGGCCATGTCCATGATGCTGGGCAATCCGTTAGGTTAGTATGTGATCCGAGGAAAATTAGGAAATAATGCGTGTTGCGATCATGGGTCACGACTCACAAGTCAGAACGGGGTCCTGTCCCCGGGCTGAGCCTTGGCTTTTATTGTCCTCGCGGCAATCCAAAGCTGTTTCCTTGCTCGACCGGGGAGGAAGGGGGGGGGGGTGGTTGTCCCGCTGGGGTTCTGCACACAAAAAAAGAAGAAGAAAAAGAAACGGTCTGGAGACGCGGAGCGAAGAAGGAGCGACGTGCTTGTCCCATGCAGGTATCACGGAAAGATGAGGCAGGACGAAGGAGCGGGCAAGGGCAAGCAAGAGAAGGTTGTTGCCTGTCTGGAAAACTCGCCCGACTGTCCCGCGGCACGATGCCAAACCGACGACATCGGGGCAGGTCGACGGACGACACGTGAGGGCATGAATCGAAGAGACACCTCGACGAGTCTTCCTCGAGCCGCCATTGTCGCCGTTCCACTTCTCCGCATCTCCACCGCGCACAGTTGAGAATTCGCCTCACGTGGTGCCGCGTGGGATGACACGACCAGCACCTGGTGGGGGATGCCGACACCCGATCGTCGTCGTCGTCGTCGTCGTCTCCTCATCTCCCTTGCGGTTTGCCGCCCACTTTTCTGAAAGTTTGATGCGCGAAAGATCGAGATATGCGGGCTCCATCGACCGGTCGACTCGGCGTCAGCGCTAGCCGTTGACCCAGCCCTTTCCTGGATTGCAGATGCGGGCTCGGGTCAAGGACGAGGGTCGACGGGGCGAAGAAGGAAAACAAGGAAAAAAAAAAAAAAATCATGGCTCGCACGGAAAGGTCAAGTGCCGTTTTGGCCCGATTCCTGCGTCGCGTCTCCGATCCATGTCGGATGGACAAGTTGTCTGGAACGCCACCAGGAGAAGGAAAGAAACATTTGGCTTTTTACCGGGGCCGTGGGCAACTCTGAACGGTTTTGCTCCAGAATTTATGCACACCCACGTATCCATGCATGTCTCGAATGTAAAGTGACAGACAGACAGACGGACAATCCTCACATAGTTTCCACGTTCCCAACGACCCAACGACCCACCCGACCAAGGTTCACGTGGGGCAAGGATCCGGGCCGGTCCCGAATCTAAAGCGACATGGAGGTGAAGGATGCATGCAAGTCATGGGTGAACAAGCAGAGTGTGCAATTGCGAGACGCCACGTATGTATGTATGCATGTATGTATGTATGTACGCTTTTATATGTCAATAGTGGTGGTCCATCTCTATCTGCGGGCCTCGTTTGCCATCCTTGGTTTTCCCTCTTCTTTCTTCTTTCTTTTTCATTTTTGCCTGGCTCGTGAACTCTAAAAGGATCCCCCTAAACCGGCAAACCCCGGTCCGCCTCGCCCTCCCCCAACCTGTCCCCGTCTTCTCGGCTCTCGTTATTGATGAAAACAAACGACACAAACACCACCGCAGCGCCTATCCAGTACACAAAACTCGAGTACTGTCCATATTGCACCATCTCCCCAACCAGGGAGAGCGGGATGGTGAGGGAGAGCCCAACCGTCACGACCAGCGGGGTAGTCAGGAGCATGGCAAATGCCCAACAAATGTCGCTTACAAATGATGCTACAGAGTTGACAATGATGATGGTCAAGACGGTCCCCTTCGTAGGCAACTCAAACTAAAAGCACTCGTCGTCAGCCCATTTGTACAAAAAGGGTGGAATGGAAGGAGACGGAAGGGAGGGGGGGAGAGGGAGAGCTGCGTCCGTCACTCACTGGCTCGATATTGGTCCAATGCAAGATAAAAAACAATGGCCACAGCAGTAGTAGATTGAACACGCCGACCAAGCCAAAGAACAATCTCATGTCCACCTTGTCCTCGTTGCCCACGCGGCTCTTCATGACCGTGACGTACAGGCCATACATGATGGCACTGAAAAAGGCCATGGAGTCGCCCACGGCGATCTGCGCCGGCGTCTTGTGAGGAAAAGATCCCCTGTTCTCGTCACTCTCGCCAGACAAGTCGACGGTCGAGATGAGCACAATGCCCACGAGAGACGCCGCGACGCCGACGAGTTTCCGCACGGAAAAGGACTCGACCCGGAACAAGGCGCAAAAGATCAGTGTCCACGCGCTGCTCGTGGACGTCAGGATCGTCACGCTCGCGACGCTGGTATACTCCAGGCATGCCGACGCAAAATAGTTGGCCAGGAACCACAGCATGGAGAACTCGAGGCTGAGCACGCCCGTATCCCTGAAGCTGAGACGCTCGTCGACGTTGGCGACGGGACTGGCGACAGGCCCGGAGGTGCCGTCGCCCTCGCCGTCGTCCTCGCCGTCGCTTCCCGCCATCAGTCGCTGGCCGTCGAGCGCGTCGTCGTCGGTGGCAGCTTTGGCATAGGCTGCGCCCCGTTGTTTGTTCTCCGTCCATATTTGCAACAAGTCATTCCGCATGCCCTGCACGCCTACTTTCAGCGAGTATTGGATAAATCTGGGCAGCAGGGACAGGGCAAAGACGGACGAGTTCGCGTAGACGAGGAAGAATGGCTTGTCGTACATGTGGTCGGAGAAGATGAACTAGTCGGCCGCCCCATGTGATTAGTTTCTTTTCTTTTTTTTTTGGCCACCCGGCGACATCTGTTCTGTTCTGCACTGTGGTACTCACACTCGCAAGAAAGTTGGACACGGTCCAGAGGAAGACTGTGACCAGCAACAAGCAAATGCCCAACGTCCGCCTCGCAACGCCGTCGAGTCCAAGATTCGCCCGCAGGCCCACGCGCCTCACGGGCGCTGGGGTTTGCACAGGCATGCCGCCCGTCGCTTCTGTCATCTCCACTGCCTCGGTGCCGCTCGCAGAAGGGCGTCGGTGGTTTCCCGTCCCATTGGTCGTTTCCGAGCCAACAAAGGAATCCTCGCTCATCCGTTTTACCTTGGCAGTGGTCATGATTGTTTCATTTGACGGCGTCGGGTCGTTCACGGGCCAAGCGTCGAGGGCTTTTCCTCCCCCCCCTCCCTTCTTTCTACCTCAAACAGCTTCCCCTAGGATTTGGAGGGACGACTCGAGCAGAGGAGGTCACACGTGATGACGCACCACGAAAGCATCGGTGCAAGACGCAAGGCGAGGGTGAGAAATGCTGGTCGAGAGAAGAGCGACGGAGAGGTTGGAAGAGAATCTGCGAGCGGGCGCCAAAAAAAATCAATATTCTTCTTTGTTCGTTTTTGTTTATTTCCCTGTTTTGTTCAAAGGCTCCGAGACGTATGCTAGGGCAGAGACGATGCTAGGTAGGTAGTCGGGGGCGGATGCGGATGTCGAGACGTTCGGTTCACCGACGACACAAAATCCTGGTGGCACGTTGTTGGATGGTTGAGCGCTAGAGCAGAAACCAGACCAACCAGACCAGTCCGTCAACTCGACTGGTCAACGTGCCAGGAAGTGGGCCTTGGTCTGCTAAGGGGGTGGTCATGAATTTTGCTAACCGTGCGACCGGAAAATTTTATCCGTGCGACTTCTCCACCTTACTACTACAATACATAGAACTCTTAAAAAAACTACAATAGCTAAGGCTAATTTATCTAAAAATGAGTTTTTTAATTATTCTAGCTGCTAAAGGGTCTGCTACTGTAATAGAATTCCCTCTAGCTGTAGCTGCATTGCCTCTGGCTGCGGCTGTATTGCAGGGGTCTATATAAGGGAAAAGGAGGGGAAGTCGCACGGATAGAATTTTCTGGTCGCACGGTTAGCAAAACTCGTGTTCATGTCCCCAGCCGACCGACTTGACCGACTTGACCGACTTCTGGCCGAGCTGCCGAGCTGCCGACTCCTGGACGCTGGCTGTCAAAGAGACGGGGAGGCCGCATGTGCCTATCCGCTGCCACGCCATGCACGACGAGGACGGGTTGACGTCCATCTGATCAGTCGGAATCAAGGCTCGTCGACGGCTGCTGCCGCGTTTGGCGCATGCGCACTGTGCGGCACGTGCCAGCCCAGTCCAATTTGAGGCCGTCCGGTCCCGACTTCCGACTCCTGGCACTGGCACTGGCACTGGCAGACAGAGCAGAGAGTGTTCGGGACCAGATGTTGCCACCTGTGACGCTTTTGCTGCCGAAATCATATTTTTTTTATTCTAATCTAGATACTGTAGACGTCTAGAATCTAGCCACTCTACGACTTGACCACCATGGACTCGGCATCCATGCCCTTCCCCTCCACCAGCACGCCCGCCTTCCTCAACACGCCAATGCAGTTGCTCACCACCTCGTCCTTGACGCCCTCCGTCTTGGCGGGGAACTTGACCGTCTTCAGCCACTCCCTCGCGTCGGGCTCCGTGTATCCCAGCTCGGTGGAGATGTACCGGACGGCCTCGTCCTGGTTCTCGTTGAAGTGCTGGATGCCCTGGTCCAGCTTTCCGAACAGCGTCTTGACGCGAGGGTCCAGCGTGGAGCCGGAAGCCAGCTTGGTGGATGCCACAATCTTCCAGCTGCTCCAGGGAGTGTAGATGTCGCCCACGCGCCGGATCTCGCCCGAGTCGTAGTACTTCTTGGACGTGAAGTGCTCCCACATGAAGAAGTCGGCCTCGCCCGAGTTGACGGCGTTGCGGAGGTTCTCAAAGGTGTTCAGGACCACCGTGTCGGAGAAGGAGACGTTTTCGGCGAGCCAGCCCTGCTGGTCTGCCAGGACGAAGCCCATGACATAGGAGCCGGATCCGATGCGAGAGACGCCGATCTTGGTGCCCTTGAGGGAGGCCACCGAGGTGATTTCCGGGCGTTTGGCGCCGGTGGAAATGGCCCAACCTGTGGGTTTTTTTATATGTTAGAAACGGAGAAGGAAAAGGGGGGGGGGGGGGGGCGGAAACGGGAAACCAGCTCAAACATACACAAGGGCGTCTCAACGTAGGTGCCGACGAGGCGATACCCTCCATCTCCTTCCACGCCTTCCTTTCCCAGGCCGGCGATCCATCCCTCCGTCAAGCCGATGGCGACATCGATCTCGCCGGCGCGAAGGGCCGTCACCATGTGCCCGGTGCCCGAGGGGAAAGCTGTCAGGACGGCATCGAGACCGTAGTGCTTTTGAGCAAAGTGGAGCGGGGTGGAAAAGTGCTCGGGCACGTAGCCAATACGCAGGGGCTGTGAAGACATTTTGAGCAGGGCTGGATGCTAGATGCGGGATGCTGGATGCTGGATGCCGGTGCGATTCGGCCACGTCGGGGATGGATGAGTCGATGATGCTCGATGGCTGATGCCGGACGTGGAGGGGATTACACGGAGAGGTGTAGAGCCGGGCTATATAGCTCGATGGGCATCCATGTCGTCACTAGCAACTACCATGAGGGGTTGTGGGATTGAGGGTTGAGGGGTTGAGTGGTTGAGGGGCTTCACAAAGCCGCAGGGCGCGACGGATCAAGCACGGACAACTTGCCGGTCGGATATAATTGGTCGATTACGCCACGACGACATTGCATCAACCCGTCCACTGGCCCGGGACCGGAAGCATCGGGTCTGGCAGCGCCGCAGCAGAGGGCGAAGTGGAGGTGGCGGGGGAGATGGGAGAGGGGCGAAAGGGGGGAGAGCGGGGAGAGCGGGGAAAGAAGTCGTATGCAGGTGAAGACGTGTGGCCAATACCTCGTCCCGACTCCAGAGCATCTCGCTCGGCCACACACGCGTGCCACCACTCACGGACAGGCACGGGAACAGGCACGGGAACAGGCACGGGCACAGGCACGGTGGATGCACATTGGTCCGAGACTCCAGCAGGTTGTTCCAAATGCCCGTCGACCTGCCATGTTCTTAGCCAGTACATTGTGTGCACACACATTGTACAATCTTGGCTCGCACTCCAGGCTCGCGATGCCTGGGCTCGGCACCCAGGTCGCTGGGATCGACTGGAGCGAGAGGCCTCCCCCGAATGGTCTACTCCATTGGTCCATCTGATGTTCGTTTGTGTGAGCATATTTGACTTCGATGCGCCTGGTGAGGGAAAATAGGTCCGCTCAGGGTGGAGAGAAAATTTACAGTCACCGACGTCAGCTCTCGTGACTGAGGGGTCGGCTAATTGCGCGCTGGAACAGTGGCTCTTAATCTACACGTGACTTACCTCCGAACCCCTCCGTCCGATGTCCTGACGCGATTTTCGAATTTACCCATTTTTGGCACGGTGATCCGTGCTAGAGAATAGAATGATATGTATCTTTCAACGATTGCGTTTCTCACCTAGCGCCGCGTCTATAACGATTTAACGAACAGCCTTTCCTGCGTCAGGAAGTTTTCAATCTTAAAATCCGCGACCCAAAGGCTTGGGCACCAACGGTCAGGTTGTTCCTCGGTGACACCTGACAAATTGGGCAACATCAGTCCGGTAGCTCCAGCGGGGAGAGGAGCATTAATTCCAACCATTTGACAAAACATATAACGAGTACCTCACCGATGCGTACGAAAATATCAGCACATCGACTGAGACGCGTTTCCAAGGCTATTTAGATCAAACTGGGAAACCTAACAGCCGATGATGACAACAGTATGTTCTACGTCGAAAATCAATTCTTATTCATATTGCTAATCGATATCCTAGCGGGGCGATTTGGCCTTGAGCAACACCGAAGAATATCTCCCAAGCCATTTGTTTCCGGCTGTAACCGAGAATAGATGGGTAAAGGGCAGAGGGACCCTGATTCTGGTGTTCAACCCCGAAGCAGATGACAATACGATTCCATACTGGGAGTGGACATCCGTGGATGTGGACAGTGAATGGCAGCTCGTTCCTGCTGGACATAAGATCAAGGTTTTGCATGCTTGGGTGAAGATATCCACTTCGGCGCAAGGTTGAGGATGCTATTCAACTGCAGACCCTCCTCTTGCCGACCCATAAGGTAACAGATATGTCTTGAGTTGGATCTTTCGGGACAAGTGTACTTATGCAATTGGTAGTTGAGTCTTCCAACTGCCTTTCCAGCCGCCACTGCCGGCTACACTGAACGGCATGAGAGAGCAGGTCGCCCAAAAGGAAGACCTGGCTGTTTGGAGCGTTCGAATACATGTACTGGATTTCTGTAAAAAAAAAAGTTAAAATTAGTACGCAGCAGCCGCTGTATGGCTTTTACTTACGTCGTCCAGCTGCGCCTGAACTCGTTGACTCTTGACTCTGCTCGATTCGTCGTCGCTTCATGAGAGGACTATTGCCGGAGTTTGACTTTGAAGACATTGATCGGGACTCATCAGAGTGATTGATATTGCAGTTCGGGGGGATCGTAGCCACAGAGCAATCGCCGCGATCTTGCAGAGTCATGCAATAAGTAAGATGAAGGTCAACATGTTCTGTTTCCGTTAAATCTGTGCACTTACAGAAAGGGAAGATAACGTACCATGAAAAAAAGCCTTGAAGGTATCTTCATCCTCAGGTGTAAAAGTGACATGAATAGCTTTGTTGACGTCGTCTCGACACAGAAGATATTTGAGGTTATGAACTCTTGCGAAGTTTGGAAGCTTGGCAATAAGGATGTCGAACTCTTCCCGGCTAATGTCGAATATTTCGGCAATTGTATACGATAGCCCACAGAGCTTGAGCGCCGTGCAATCTAAAGTTCGCAGCTGCATTCGCTTGTATCTGGCCTGTGCCGGTGGCCTATTAGTCCTCGTCAGCGGGCCAAATATGAACTTCATGAAATGTTTCAACCTCGTTGCTCGTTGGCCCGGAAGTGGCTCGTCATTGCGGCATTGGCTCAGCAATTTGACTGTTGCCAGCAGCACGTTGTGAACCTCGAGTTGTGTTTTGAGTTCGGAAATTATTTTAAGTGCTTGACCAAAATCAAAGTCCGGTTTGTTGCACTCCCAAATATCCTCTTTGATCTCATAACCGTTTGAGACCAGCTCTTCTAGTACCCGTAGAGACATGGCTGATGAACGAAGGTAGATAAGGGCAAGCAAAAAAGCGCCGACAAGGGTGTGAGCCGGATTTATCTTCCCCAGCGCCGTGCGGCGTAAATCACGCGGCAGGTACAGTCAGCCAAATCAAGGCCGCATTTGATTGCAATACCGTCCAATCACGACAAGCTAGCAATTCAAAGCGGCTGAAACTTGCAGACGGGATTTCTAGCCTCATTGGCTCAACGACATGTGTTTGGGACACCAAGTTCCCGATATACAGTACAACCCTTGAATTATTTGAAATCGGTGACTTGACAGGGGCTTTTGGACCAATCAAGCGTCGCTTCGGAAAGTGCGATGACATGGTTAGGGATCTGAAGGTACATTAAGCACAACCTTGTTTTCTATAGGCAGATAAGTAGCCAAAGATCCTCTACCATCTGCAGTAACCCCCGGCTAGCAACCCTGTCCGTGATCACGTGTGCGTCTCCGCTAAGAAGGGGGGCTTGTACCCTTCTGCAAATAATTCAAGGGGTGTATTGTAGATAGTCGAGCCACAAAAGAGGTGGATACGGCGGTTATGTCCACCTCAAGCGTGCGGGGTCGGCGGGGCAGGCAGCCTTCATTCACGGCTAGATCGTCGGTCGTTCACAGGCATGACAGGTTGGGTGCCTGAAACAGACCTGCGATTTGGAAAGATCTTATATGGTTGAGGGGTATGCATTTGGTAATCTGCTGCTCAGTCCAAATAGATGATTTCATTGCTTGTGACGCATGACCACGGCGACCAGATTGCTGCCTGTTTCGCCTTACTGAATGATGACAGAGGAGTCCTTCGAAGTATAAAAACAGACTCATATTCCCCCGGTTGAGTTGTCTGTCTTCGTCTACAAGCATTCGCGGCTGCATTCTGCACAAGCTTGCACAACTACTTTTACACACCTGACATCCAACATGGCGGATAAGAGCCAGGCGCATTCTAACACATCCAGCGGCAAAGCTACGCAAAATGAAGAAGTCACTGTTCACGAGGCAGATGTCGGAATGTCACGCAAGGCAAGCACCATGAGCACAGTATTGTCCTCTGGAGAGGCTGCACGACGAGTTCGGGCTGAGAATAAAAGGAAGAAGGAAGAAAAGAAATGACATTGTAGGTTTCGAAATACTTTAGACCGCTGAAGACCATAATTACTAATTCACTTGACCAAAGTGCCTATGAACTATGGAGGATGCTGGCATCTATCGTACCCTTGTCTTTCGAAGTATGAATTGTATGAATTTGCTAGAACGTCTTATGGTACTTCGGATTGAACAATGAGGCTGTCGATAATGTAGTTTCCTCTAGCTAGCTATCAGATCCTATATCTGTAGTTAATGTCGATCATAAGTACACTCAACCCCTTAATTATTTCCTTCGAAAAGTGACCGTAGCTCTGCCTGATATCTTTCTTCATCGTCGACCTTGGCTTTGACAACGTGGTCAATATTATGATGCCAAAAGGTTGAGACTTGCTTCAAGTCAACAATCAGTTCTTGGTCGGCGGAGAATTTTGGAAGAATGTGATCCTCAAACACGAAAAGCCAGGCATTTATAGACCTCACGCAAGCCCAGAACCACACCCCTTTGGACTCCCAAGTATCTCTCATGGTGTCCGTAATGTTTACGTCATGCTCCATTTGCATTTTTTTGCTCTCCAAGTCCATAATCTTAAGAAATGTCTTCCGCACCTCATCAAAGGTCACGTACTCGTCATCAATAATGCCGTCGATGCTGCAATTCGTAAGCCAATATGGAACGGACAGCATTTCCCTGGGAAGTGCACTTATCCACTCAAGGTCGATCAAGCAAGTAACGTTCCAGTTATCGTCCACAAAAATGTTGCTCTGATGAAAATCAGTCAATTGCAGAAAGAAAGGCCCGCTTCTGCAATTAGACAAGATAAAATAGTGCATTACCGTTCTCAGTAATGATCTGATTGTCATTCGTTCCCGCGCATCGTCTGCGTCGCGTACTGCGTGGGGATCGTGAAGAAGATGATTATCATAAAGCATCAGTAAATCAGAAGTGAAGCTATCGGTTGTATGATATAATTCGCAAGGCTGAATGGTTCGCGGAGTCCCACTATTCTCGAAGATCATCATCGTACACGTCAAAGGACGGTTAGAAAGCTGAATTGTGCCATCAGTGGCATTGAACTTAAACGAGCCAATATGAGGCTGTGGAAGTCGAGCAAGGGACAGCATGATCCGTGATATGCCCCGAAATAGACGAAGTCGTCGGTCTGTATCATGCATATATTGAGTCCATGTATTTGAAAGCATCGTTCCTGTTTCGGGCCCAATGTATTCCAAGAGCATGTAGGCAAATCCGATTGCCGGGGCCGAATCGTTCCGGGTGTAGTTGGAGAGCAATGGCCAGCGAAAAAGACGAAAAATCCATCTCCAAATCCAGCGGCAAACCCTGTAATGGGCTGGTCGCTGCGCGGAGTATGTGAACTAGGTGAAAACGAAATTATCAGTACAGATAGCGCTCGGACGAAGATGAAGTGGGGAGAACAAACATGTCCAGCGCTAATGAAGCCAAAGGCATACAGGCTTGGTATCCTGATATCGGCGCAATGCTCTTGCATCCAAATATATGTGGCCACCTCGCAATTCAGCTTCTCATCGATCGTTCCAGGATATTGTTGCTCAGCAAGCTTATGTGGCATGGGGCACCGGAAAATCAACCTTCCGGTGAACCTGTCTGACTCTACCTCAATCACAACACAAACATTGAAGCCGCCTTGCAGCCACGACTCAGGGGGTAGGATGAGGCAAATATCATCCTTGCGCAGGCGTAGATGATGCCTGACCGTAGCTTGGATCAAGTTCCTGTGGTTCCAAAGCCGACGCCTGAAGTGCTCGGCCTCATTTTGGTATCGGAAGGAAAGGAGAAGATTGGTTTCGTCTTTCGCAGCCGATTCAAGTGACCAAAGTCTGTTGTGTAAAGACAAGTGCCGAGCCATGATTAAATTGCGTGACAGACTGAAATATTCGGGTTCGGTCAACAGAGAAGGAAGCGGCTGGTCGCGTGAAAGCTCATTCCCATGACCTCACAGTACATGCATATCAATTACACCACCGCCGCAACTTTGTCTAGCAGCTGACCAGTTTCATTGAGCTAGGACTGACCCCCTCGATTCTAGGAGAAAGGAAGACGTACAAAGGTGTCGCTGTGGCAGTTCCCGATGCCACGAACGAGGCAAAGTTATTACATCACGTGATTTATCACAGGACCAAGACTCCGTAATCTCGCGCCCTGTAAGCGCCGTCTGGACATCCCAACAAAACATCCGGTCATCTATCTATTCGCAACGACCAATGGTTAGGTTTCGGATAGCGCCTTGTCGCAGGACACTTCGCAGCTCAACGAATGGTTGGTATTGATGGAGGCTCCGGCGTCAGCTGGCGTTCAGAGCCCGATGGCCTTTTTTTTAGCGTTTATCTGCTCGCGATCCCGACCGTGCATTTAAATACTTCGTTTCGTCACACGCAATCCACGTCAACCACTCACAGACGATGGTGTCGCAGGACCCTACGCGCAATCGGCTGCCAAACACTGGAAAACGTAAAAATCGACACTTCTCCTGCCCGAGCTCCGAGCTCCCGGACGCCGAAGCAGCTCACGGCTCGTCAAAGCGAATTAAACTCGACCATTCAACTACTCCACCACCGTCCTTCTGGGACAGGTTATCGATAGTTCCACTTTGTCCGAGTGCTTTGCAAGAGCTAAACCGACGAAACGAACAGCAAATAACCAACGAGAAACGCGACGGCACCGCTTCTGACCCGAAAATCAGAAGCAGCCGGCGCCTTCGTGCGAAACGGGTAATTGAGGACAGGCTTCGCCAACGAAAACAACTAGACCATTCTCTTCTCTCCCCAACGCGATTGAGGCAGATTAAACGGCTTGCGGACGACGGTGGCCCTGACCTCACCGACCTGCGAGGAGTGAGCAACCCCGCCTTGCGTCCATTTGTCGAGCTAACATGTAATAGTGCTTTGCTCGACAAGAAGACCTAATGAGCTCCAGCCAATCGAGCCTCGGGCGACGAAAACGCGGTTCCCAGTCGCCAGTCAAGCGTGACTCGTCAAATACTACAACGACCCGCAGTGCAAGACCACACGATCGAGCTTTTCAGCAGCACCTCACGGATCATAATATCTTGCTAGACGGATACGAGTATCCCGGTGGCCATGTACCACCTGAACCTGAGAATATTGAATTGATAGCGGAAGCACTTGCCCAGCCTAGGCCGTCTTTGTCTCCATCTCAGCTCCCAAAAGCAACATTTCGAGAATTTAAGCGCGCCGATGACCATGCGACGAAGGAAAACAAAGTCATATCAAAGGTCATTCCTATAATTGAAGGATCCGTCGGCGATAGTAAATGCACTGAACGTGATGTGCTATTTGCGAATCTAGATCCACTTACGGATGGCACGATTACCCATGGCAAGCCAGATTTATATTACGGCGCACGGCCCGAGGAGCTTGACCGACAAGTACGGCGTGAATTACATGGCCATATTATTCCTTCTACCCAGCATGATCTAGCCATCGCCCCAAATATGTTCCTCGAGGTTAAAAGCTCGGAAGGGTCGGCAGCTGTTGCCAAACGTCGACTTGCTTATGATATGGCACTAGGAGCGCGAGGTCAGCAGACTCTTCATTCATACGGAGCTTCAGAGCCCGTCTTCGATAAAAAAGCATACACAGTTGGCTACAGATACCAGGATGGGCAACTCAAGGTGTACGCTACTCATATGGCACCACCGTCTGCGCCAGGGCGAGAGCCAACATATATCATGACCCAGGTCGGGGCATTTGCCATAACCAATAATATAGACACATTCTGTCAAGGCGCTGCTGCGTATCGGAACGGCAGAGATTGGGCAAAGAAGGAGAGAGATGAAGCAATTGCGCTTGCCAACAAGGTGGCCAGGGGCGGAGCTGGCGGCCCAGGTCCAAACATTGGAAGCGCGACATCCGCTACAAACACAGAATGCACTAGCCAAGATGCTGATACGAATCACGAATCGTGCGACACCATGTCTTCATACATCTCTGACAGTTCTGCAGGCGCATTGGGCGGGGTTTCGTCCGACATTCCGTCCCCCCAGAAACAAATACCGTCTTCCACAGCGAGTCAATCAGTTGGCCCAGATGAAGTGCCGGTGTTAGCCCCGACTATCTTGTCGCGTGTGTCTGACACGTTGACGAAGTGGTATAAACCTAGGTGGCGAGTGTAATTATGCATAATGCCATTACGAATAACATAACTTACTCGTTTTGATTCTCCAGCCATGTGAAATACAATACCATAATGCGCTATCGTGTCACTGGTAAGGCCTAGTGTTAATATCAGAAGTCAGTTACAGGTGTTTTCCTATGTTCTCGCTAGAAAAGAGGTTTATTTTCTATCTAGGAGTCTTTCACATGAGATCCTTGCAGTTGTTCTTTAATGCCCGCGATGTTCACGTCTTGCCCGTCAATATATTCCGCTTCGTATAGTTGGACTCATGCTTGCATCTCTATATCCATGCAACTCGTATAAATCTCTCGCTTTCCGCCTGGGAAGCCAATGCCAGGGGCGCTCGGCCAGTCCCATACCCAATATATCGTATACCAAGCAGGATAGGGTATATCTAAGGGGAGTCTAATGTCATTCTGACACCAAAGGTCAGCCCCTTAGGGATCCATCGCCATCTTGCGGTACCAGTGTTGCCTCTCCACGGATTTCGGACCACTATTAATCTAATAGCACTGTTTGTCATTAAATGGTCGAGTTGCAAGAAGTTAACCGCGCTAATCCCCGCCTATTCCTTAGTGGTTCCAGACCTTATAGATCGAGCTTAGCAAATCGTCCCGTTAGGGGTAGAGAGTGCCATAGATGTAGACGTCCCCACTATAACTTTTTTATAGGGTTAGTCTAGGCAAGGTAATATGTCCATTCTCTTAGTATTAAAGCGCGATATAGTCGCCTAGGTAGGCCTATAGAGGAGGAAAGGCAGAGAAAGAAATAGTTTTGTAATTTTTGTGTTTCCTTGCACATCTAATTGGAAAAATAGCCCTCTAGAGTGATCAGTAAAAGATTTTACATGTCAAGGTCGTTAAAAGAGAGGTTAAGCCTAGAGACTGTACCACAAATAAAGCCTAAAGTTCCCATCATTGTGCTATTAGTGCTAATCACTATAAGCCTTTTAACCTATAAATGCGATTGCAAGAGCTTAATGACAGATAAGAGTAACATAAGTTTATAAATCATGATTGTGCCGGCGCTTAATGCATAATTTGGTAGAAGACAACGGCAACTATAGGCTAGAGGGGGCTATTTTATGGTTAACTCGTCTTTAATTTTACATACATTACCACGAACTTAACACTTGACTCGAAAATTAGAACCATATCGCCCCAGAAGAGTCAACGGGCAGTTGCTAGCCGTCCGTGCTATATGGCGATGGCCATCCCGGGATCAAAGTCGTGGGCGTTACTAAATTTTCTCCTCTTCGCCTTTGGCGTTGCATTGCCTGGTAGCACGTATCCCCGTTGGTTAGCCACCAACCTCACACCGTTCCGCACCAGATCCGCAGTGTAATGTGTGTGGCCAAATACCCAGACTTTGATGCCATGCCAGCCTGGTTGGCAGAGAAGATCAGTCGCGAATGCGGGCACCCAAGCATTGTTAGATTGTTCAGGTCGAGAAGTACCCTCCACGCAGGGCGCATGGTGTGTTGCTACTAGAAGCTGTCTTTTCTGCGGCGCCTCTCTTGCTTGAGCAATTTGCTGGCGGAGCCACGAAACCTCCGAGGTGTGAACTTGGTTGTGTTTCCGGGCAGTCCACCCGGCTATTTTCTTGAAATCATTGATCTTGGACTCAATGAGATTGGATGCCTCCTCTGGGATTGCAGACCACAATGTGCAGCCGATGATTGTCAGGGAGGAATTCGGGTCGTCCCATCGGGTTTTGTCCAGGAGAATGAGTGTATTGACGAGCAAAGGTTCATTCACCAAACGTCGCGCTTCGTCAAGCCCTGAGTCATAATCCAGGCCATAAAATTCGTGATTCCCCAGCACCAAGAAAATCCTTTCATATCGGGATACCTGCCGTTCGAGGAACTTTAGGTATCCATCGTAGTCAATGAGCCGTCCGATATCTCCACCCAAGAGCAGATACGAGGCGGAGACAGGGAATGTATATGATGAGTACTGTTGGCCGACCTCGAGATGCAGATCTGAAAGGATTTGAACTCGGGGGCGCTGGAAGCAGCGCTGGCGTCTGACAATATTTAACAATGTCTTCATTCTGAGTTCGCATACAGGAAAGGAAAACGAGGACGGCTTGTACGAAACGCTCGTGTCTTAAGCGCCAAAGCTCGCGGTGGCAAGCGATTGGCGATCGGGTCACCCGAGTGGGGCTGCTAGTTGCAATAAAAGGGGCGGCAGACAGAAGACCTTCAGAAGCATCTGCATCACAACCTTTTCACAATGGACTTGACGCCAATAAAAGTCGCCTCCATAATATTGAAACACCACAGCATTTCGATGTGCATCACCGGTGAATTGGCACTGAATTACTACAACGTGCGAGCAACTGGGGGTGGACGTGGAAGAAGCAAAGCGAGTGGCACATGGCCTCGACCCTAACAGACTGCCTGCCCCAGCGCCAGGCGACGGACAGCGCGGTCTTCTTGGATAGCCTCATGATGTATTTGGTACAACTACCTCCTAGATAAGAATTGCACTTTTGAGAGGCGCCCGTACCGAATGTCCTACCCATGTGCAACCTAACCGTGAGAACAGAATTTGGCGCACACTTGCCCGCCGACCCAAAATGTGTTTGACAGCAACCCATAGTTACGAAGCCCCAACACTGTAGATTGACACGACCACCCATCCGATCCTGAGAGCATGCACGGGCATATACGGTATTAGATAATCAGATAACGGGCTGTACTTCGATAGCCAAGTCTCAGTCACGCCAGAACCACATTGTCTTCGAGGTTCCATGCCAATCACCCACTTCGTCAGTTTAACTCCACAACACACGTTCTGCTTAGAACGCAGTTGAGGGAATATTCAAGCGCTTAATAACATTTATATTTGTTGAGCCAAGGCTATACAGTGGATGCACATAACGTACGCAGGAAGAGTTGCCTACTGCCCGGCGCTTCGGTATCGGAGGAGTGGTTCTTGAACGGATCCCGCGAGAGGACAAAACGGTGGCACATGGGAAAACGGAGGAGAGAAGAACCGCGGGCCTATCGGGTGAATATCGGACGCGGTGTCCTGTCCGCTTATCCTATGGATGCTTTAAGCAGCGAACCGATAGATTCGTGGTTGGGTAGGTGACGACCAGCCAACGCCGGTTGTCGTATGTTTTTGTCTTTCTGGTCTCGGTGTTTGTACCTTCAAGACTTTTTGGTGTCGTTTCTTGTCGCTTCGTTTTCGTTTTGCAAATTCTCTTTCGTCTTCACGGACCCCTTGCGGCGGGTCGTTTTCGTGACACCTGGAAAGGGGCAGACTGAAAACAACCACAGCAACACGGAGAATGGCGTGGCCGCCGAGTCCGCACCGGGGAGATGCCCTCTGCTGTTTTGCGCGGCGCGGCCGCCGTGGCACGATTAGATGACTGGGATAGAATCCCACGGTGGCATCTTCGTATTCGGGATGCAATGGTTCCGGACAAGGCGACCCAGCAGACGGCGCCTGCATCACGTTTGTAGCCTGCAGAATGGTCGGTCACGCCACGTGGGCGATGGTTACAAGAGAAACCCGAGTCTGCATACGTGTATATATACATACAGGGGGATGCAGCCAGGAGAGAGTTACTCCGGCGTATGGCGCGCGCACGTCGTCCCGTCTTTGAGATGCAGCCAAGCGTACGTGTTTCAAAACGATGGTCTCCTCTTGAGACGTCGCTTCAGCCGCTGACGGGACGTTGCACTCCAACAAAGGAGATGGTGTCTGCATCGTAGGAGACGACGATACTGCATCATGAAAAAAATCATCACGGGCATGTTTCCTTTACGTGGGCTAGAAAGATTATTCCTCGAGGCCAACGATTTTCGAAACGACCAAGCCAAAAAAAGAAAAAGAAAAGAAAAGAAAAGAAAAGAAAAGAAAAGAAAAGAAAAGAAAAGTGCTGCAACACAAGTCTCTCCCTCATCCTCTTCTCAAGGCATAATCATGTCCGTCTCTGCCATGCACACCGACCTCTACACGGTAAACGCAGAGTAGCCCTGCAAAGCACCCATGACGCTCACAGCCATCATACTGGCCAGGACTCCCTTCTTCGCATACCACCATCCGCTTACCCACATAATGGCCACCATGGTACCGGCGATGGCTCTGTGCACGGGATCCTGAAGAAGCGCAGGATTCCGCGACCAGGCGTAGTTGATAAGGGCTGCAGGGTTTTTTGTCGGCGGACTCAGTACCATGTCCCCGGGGATCGGCGACGCTTGGAGGGAAACCAGATATGTATATGTGTGTGTGTGTATGCATACAAGAGGTCATCCAGGGACTAGACGGAAAAGCGAGACCAGAGGGACAGAAACAGATGGCCACTCACCGTTCATGATAAAGAAGCCACTACCCTGGTACCAGCCAGCCTTGGCACACGCGGAGGCGACTGACGAGAGGTTTTGGAACTGGACGTTTGCTTGCCAGTCCCCGGCACTGCTCTGACGCGCGAAGGAGGTGAGCATGTTTTGCGGGCGCGTTCATGCAGGAGCCATTGCTGGCCCTGCATAGAACTCCTTTTCCTTCTCTTGGGAAGGGGAATGATGGTGGCACGTACCGTGTGTGCGAGCGAGAGGAGCAGCCATCCCACGGCGGTGACATCGAGAGACCTTGTCATGTCGGACTTGACGAGGACCGACGTCGATGCAGAGGCGTGGGATTTCGTCGAGGCTTGCGGGATAAGGGGACGTGGACGGATGTCGATGACAAGCGGCGAAGGGAGCGATACGGTGCGGGGCGGAATAGAAAGAGACGGGCTCGATACAATGATGGAGTGATCAATGATGGGACTGGCCACGACTCACACGTGGCTTCGGGCGGGCTGTGTTCGGGATCAAGACCAGACAAGACATGAATGACGGACGTTGGCATTTCTGGCATATCTTTCACAACCCCGCGCCGTCGGATGATCGGGCGGGTCTGCGGGGTACTCGGAGCCGACTCTGGCGCCAACGCGTCTGGGTCAGTCGTGACTTGGTCCGTGCACCGTGCGCGTTCTGCGGGGAGCAGCGCGACAGGAGCAGCATTAATCCCATCAATCCCATCCATCCATCATCAACGCGCCCAACCCAGACTCACGGGCCTGTCGCAGGCCAGACACGGGGACACGAAACCAACTCGCCCCCGGATTCACCATGACCGGACCCTTTGACCGATCCTCCCGCCCTCGTGCCCTGTTCCGGATAAGCATTGGACATGTTCCATCGCTCCCCCCACCATTTGTCGACCACCAGTGACAAACTCTGCTCATGCGACAAAATCATCATGCTCGACCCGAACACGCAGAAGAGGTGCCGCGGAGGGAGGCGGAGTCCGTCTTCACCACTCTGGCCACGGACAAAGCAGAGGAATGAAAAAAATAGAATTAAAACCCAGGCCACCAGTGGCGAGCAACTCTACACTTCCCAGGAAAGCCCATTACGTACAACGTAGCACGGCGTCCAACGTGAACAAGATATACCCCATCGTTCATGTTAGGATAGCTCCGCCGGTCTGGATGCTCTCCGTCCCCCTTCACAAACGTCGACCGCCTGAGCTAGAATCACGAGTTCGGGTCTTTGTATTTAAACATGCCTTCTGTGCTCTGCGGCGTGGAAGGGGGACCGCCGAGTCTCGACTCTTTTTTTACTCCTCCTTTCTGTAGCCAAACGTGGACCCTCGAAGAGACTTGCCTGCCTTGTTGTTTGATTTTGATTTCTTGCTCCGTTTCGACACCACTAGGCTGGTCAGAGACAAAACAAAGAAAAGAAAAAAAAAAGCACGTTGAATATCAGGCAACCTCACCAATCGCCAAGGCAAAACAAATTCCCACCCCTCCCAACCTTGCCAAAAATGTGCAAAACCACCATTTGGATTCGTCATTGTCCCACCTGCCAAAGCTATACCGAGGTGCTCCGAGAAACAACGGACCTGTGTCGCGATGCACAGCGAGCGCGACATCCCCGCCGGGGGGAGTGCAAAGATGGCATCTGGAAAGATTACAAGCATCGTGACGAACACCAGAAGAGAATGTGCTGGAAGTGTGAGTGTACGCTTCGGGAGGCAGCGAGGGGCCGACCCCGATATCAAAATTGACTATCCATCGCTCGACTTTGCACAAAGCATCCGCCTCTGGCCTTAAACTGGTGGCCGAGGGCTTCGATGGCATTTCCGGAATGCAAAGGCATAAAGTTGGGCTGGGACAGGGGTCCAGGACGGCAAGAACTGTGGGGGGCGGGGGAGGGCAGGAGAGTCGGACTGCGCGATTTTGATGCGAAATCCTATAGGGTTGCCTATAATCAAACATGAACGAATCTCTTTTTGCATCCTTTGGTTCGTGATTTACGGCAGGTCCGCAGCCGAGACCCTGGCTGCAAACTCCTTGCCGAGGCAGACGACGTCCACGTCTAGTGCTTGTTGCCCTTGCTGCTAACCGCAGGGTTCACGACAGGCCCGTGATGTGAGCCATGTCGTCTCTGGTGTCGTCATAATCCGTGGCCTCCCCCATGCCCTTAGGTGAAGGGACCAATGCGCACTCGCGTCGTATTCTCTCCGGCCAACCTGTCCTACGAGTACTCGTAGCGTGTCCCAGAGTTTCCGTCCACTCTGGACTGGGATGATCTGATCATCGGCGCCGTGTTCCAGCAACACGGGGATATCTTTCGAATCGCCGTGTCCCCGTCAGGTACGCTGTCCAGTTTCAATATCCTTCTCGTCTCCGTCAAATACCGCCCAGGGAAAGGGCATCGCCTGCGTACCACCGGATGCTGGCCTGCTCGCCGGAATGATGTGGTTCCATTGTCCGCGGAGGATCCCTGCCTTATGGCCAGCATCTGAATCAATCCTGTGCTCTTCCTGAGCCTCAGCGTCTGCATCTCTTGTCTGTCAGAAAGGTCTTTCGGGCTTTACATATCGAACCGCGGAGAGACAGTGTTTCCTCCAGCCAACAAAGACCCAGCGGAAGGTGGGGAAAACTTCATACAAAGTCCGCTTTCGCGAATCGCGAGAGCACTGCAGCAAGAAACTGAGCGACTCAGCATTGTCCCACGGTCTTGAAGCAAGACGACGGCATGAGATTGAGCTCCCCGCGGAGCACTGATAATAGACAACAAGGTGGAGGCAGGAAACGAGTGCGCGTGCGCGTGTGTCTATCATCGAATTGCGGCCGTTTGCGGCTATCATGATTCGGCAATGCCGGGCACGAGAGAGGGATGTAGGTTGGCTTTGGACAAGGCTCCTTGTCGGGACTTTAAAAGGAAGTTCTTATGCACGCCGTCGGTGGTTCAGGATGGGAAGAAGGGCTGGAGCGCTGTGCTGCCGCGGCCGGGCTGAATGCATCGTTGCCCTTGATCCTGGTTCCTGCACCAAATGCCAAGTTCCTTGGGCAGGCTGCAACCAGCTGGCTGCCAGGAGCTTTGACGCCCAGCCCGTCTGTCCTCCTTTTTTTTTTTTTCCCCGCCAGCTGTCTTCACGCTCGGTTCGTTTTCCCTTCATCTTCGTGCATATGTATGTATGTACATATGTCTAAAAGAAATTTCTCTCCCTACCTGTTTTTCTCGAACCCGTCGATAGAAAATACAATCGAATGCATACCCAGCCACAATCAACCTCTACGCACCCGGAAATCCCTCGTAAAGGAAAGCCAGTACACGACTGCCGGTGGTTTGCCGACACAAGGTGGCATCTGGCCAAGCCAGTTGGGTCTCTGGCTCCAAACAGCTTAATTACGCCGAATATGGATCGATTTCTCGGACGATGAGCCGTTCGTTCAGGCGATCCCATTGGAGGAGGCGCAATAAAGGCATGTTTTTCGTATCCCAAGTTGTGCAATGCTTCATGCGAGGGTATAACCTGACTGTATGAGCAAGCAGCCAAGTCAAGACGCCATTCCTCCCGACTACCGAGTCTCGACGCACCCATTGTTTCACGCTTCTCAAGAAACCCCGTCATCTGTCCTCATGTTAAATTGGCCATTCTGACGGACATCTTCGAAGTACCGGTTCTCGCGACTTCGATGATCAAAGCCCCTGAGTGGGCAATCCTGGTGTTCCCTTGCCTTCAATCATATCTCACGTGTGTCTGATGGGAGTTGGTGAGACCTATGACGAATTCAAATGGGCCACGCCGTGTTGGAACTTGGAAGTCGGAACCGTGGGGTCAACCAAGTTCCAGAATCCAAGAGGAACACGTCTCGTGCAAAATCCGGATCACGGAGCCCATGTTTCGCGTCCAGGTTTTAGAATTGAACGTGACCTAGGAACCAGCGACCAGCATCAGGCATACCTTATTCTAGAAGCGTCCGAATGCTTTGCAGCTATAGGAATTTCAAGATCATGCACGGTGGCCACTATGTCATGTCGACATGGTTATGCTGGCGCAAATTTCCATCGTCCAAGACTTTTTTTTTTGGCAGCCAATCGTTCTCGCATCACCGATGCCGGAAGTCTTCGCGTGGTGTACTACTGGGTATGGAGAGCGCTTTTTACTCCGTGTAGTTTCAGGCACGTGGGAGAAACTGCCATGTTTGACTAATTATGGCATCGATTCAATCAGACGCGCTTGGACGAATTTAGACGACTAGAAACGATTTTGGAGGCTGTCGGGGCGACAAGAGAGACGCTTGCCATAAAACAAGTAGGAGTGCCATATGGCCACGCAACGGTCCACGGACGAATTTGGACATGACCATAGCCAGCGTCTTCTTCTCTCCGAATGCGCCCTGGTCTTGGCCTGGGCCAACGTTGAGACACGCCTAGCTGATCGGCTGATTTACCCCTGTGATCCTGTTTGGTGCGGAGAATTAGATCAGGAGACACTTGACGTATCCGAGCTTGGAAAAGATCCCCGTTGCATGCAACATCTGATGATCAGGACACCCAATACGTCCGTGGGCCACTTCGGACGCACAAATGAGGCCCCCTACGGTGGGGATCTGATAGACAAAGTGCTGTCTTGTCCACGATAGATATTTGTTGATTGCTGTGGCGTCCTGCGTAAAATTTGCAGCGACAACAACAGCAGCAGCAGCAGCAGCAGGACAGGAGCATTCACAGAAGCATCACCAAGCTCAAACACGCCATCAGGGAATGCTCTCACGACTTGCTGCGACATGGTAGCCCCAGTCGACGTTTCCGAGGCGGTTCGTGAACGAGAAACCTTTCGATACGGCTCGCCTTTCATTCAACGTTCCGTTCTTTACTCTCCCAATGGTCCTCCATTCGAACCTCGACTTGGTCCATCACCAGATTCTGCCCTTACTGCCTTCTCCCAGCTTGCTGTTCTGCGACTCAAGACTAGTCGCGCCCTAATTTCCTTATTCGATACCACCAATCAGTACGTTCTCGCGGAGGCCACACCCGACCTCGGCCTAGAGACAGAATGCTCTGCCGGGAACTCTGCCGGGAACGACTCGCTCTGGCTCTCAAATACCGCCATCCCTAGGACCTACGGGGTCTGCGGGCATGTCCTTACTGCCTGTCTGAGATCCATTGGAGATGCCGAGACGGTAAAGGGGGATGAGGCTTTGCCGGTGTCGATAATCAATGACTTGGCAGCTGATGCACGCTTCGCCCAACGCGTCCTCGTGAGAGCGCAAAGGTGCCGGTTTTATGCCGCTGTGCCCATAAGAACGAACCGTGGAGTCAATATTGGCGTCTTCTGTGTTATCGATGAGGAGCCCCGTGCCGGACTGGCAGCCGACGAGATGCGCTTCATGCGTGAGTTGTCCAAAGTGATCATGGGCCATCTGGAGGCGAGGAGGGCAACAAAATCACAAGAGCGGACCGAACGTATGGTTTGTGGCATCAGTAGTTTCATTGACGGATCGACAGATTTGACGAAGAACAAATTTGACCCCTTGCCCCTCAGCCGTAATCATCATGAAGACGATGATACTGGCGAGCTGCCGCTGCCCCTGAGAGAAGAAGGAGAAGGAGAAGAGCCGAAACCGCAGATACGCGACCCTACAATGTCCATTGAATCCACGGAGAACTCTGCAGGAAAGGATGACTTGGCAACCAGGCTGCGAAAGATTTACACCAAAGCAGCACAAGCGCTTTGCAGTTCGTTGGACGTGGAAGGCCTCCTCTTTCTCGACGCCAATGTCACCACGTTCGGCGGAGCCAGCGCACTGGATTTCCGCGGTGCGAGCGTCACGAACTCTTCATCTTCGTCTTCTTCGTCCTCACGTTTGTCTGCGGCATCGTCTTCCAGCGGCGACGAAGACGGCTCTTCGGGATGGAGCGACTCGTCTGCTCCCGTGCTTGGCTTCTCGGGCTCCCTTAAATCCCCGAAACTGCCGCAACGGTTTCTGCGCAAGCTTCTTCAGCGATATCCCAAAGGCACCATCTTCAACTTCAACCAAAACGGCACAGTACAATCGAGCGAGTGCTCTGGCGAAGAAACGTCGGCCGACCAGGACGCCTCTGCGGTGCCGCGTAAATCGGGAAAACGATTGCGGATGAAGCGGAGCGAGCAGGAAACGCTCATGAACCTATTGCCCGGCGCGCGGTGCGTCGCCTTTGCACCGGTGTGGGATCCCTCAACCCAGCGCTGGTCTGCTGGGACATTTGCCTACACCAAGGCATCAAGTCGTGTTTTCAGCACCAGGTCGGAACTAAGCCATCTCATCGCCTTTGGAACCATTGTCATGTCCGAGGTATCGCGCCTCAAAGCCAAGCTGGCGCAGAGGTCCAGAATGGATGTGCTGAGCTCGCTGTCCCATGAGTTGCGCTCGCCGCTGCATGGTGTGGTGCTGAGCGTGGACATGCTGCACGACTCGGCCCTCGATCGGTTCCAAAAGGACGTTGTGCACACAATCGAGAGTTGCGGTCGCACGCTGCTGGACACCGTCGACCACCTACTCTACTGGGCCAAGATCAACAACTTCAACACCAGGGGCTTGTCGAGACACGAGGGGGCATCAGAAGATGGCGACGACAAACGCGACCCCCCTGCCGGACGCAGGGGACGCAGGAGACTCCGGTCTGCTGAAGGGGGCATGAAGAGCATCACGACAAACGTCGCCCTGGACGAGGTGGCAGAAGAAGTCATTGAGAGTGTTTTCGCCGGGCATACGTATCAGAAAATCATTGCCGCGCACGCAGCCGAGGCACCAGCGTCTGACGAGCCCAGCCGGACGGCGCTGCGACGCCTGGACTGCATTCACGTCGCCATGGACCACGTGCCCATGGATTCGCCGGCGAGCGACGTCGTCGTGAGCCTAGACGTCGAGCCCAACGCGGGCTGGGTGTTCCATACACAAGCTGGTGCTCTTCGTCGTGTCATCATGAACCTGTTGGGAAACTCGCTCAAGTACACCACCAGAGGCTTTATCCAGGTGAGGCTGGCCCAGCAATCGACGGTCTTGTCATGCCTTGGCCGTGGGGACGTCCGTCGGGGCATGAGAAATGTATGCCTGACCATATCGGACTCCGGCAGAGGCATCAGTGAGGAATACCTCAAAAGCGACTTGTTTGTGCCCTTTTCACAAGAAGACCGATTAAACCCCGGCGTGGGCCTCGGCCTGAGTCTTGTCAAGAAAATCGTCTCTGGACTGGGCGGCCGGATCAAGGTGCAAAGCAGCCTCGGCCGCGGAACAATCATTTCGGTCGAGTTGCCCCTCGAGGCGGTGCCGTCCACGCCTGCCATGTCTACGATGGACGACGGTGAACGCAAGCCTGGGGAGGCCGCCGAGGACAGCTTCAAGCGGCACGTGGAAATGCTCAGTGGCCTGTACGTCCATGTGGTCGGCTTTCCCACGCACGAGGAATCGTTTCCGGAGGATGGGCAACTGGGGATCCCGGGGACTGGCAAGCATTTTGACCAAGGTGCCGCGCTCGTGTCCATTTGCCGCGACTGGCTACACATGACGGTTCTGCACGCGTCCGCAGTCGGCAATACAGCCACGACAAAGGTAGATGTCGTGATTTGCACCGCTGCGCACCTGGACTCGATGCAACGGGAATGCCGAGAGACGACGATACTGACGCCCGTGATCGTGATATGCAGCAACGTCACGGTGGCGAAAACGGTTCAGTCGAGACAGGGAGATTACCCACTGGGTGCATTTCTCGAATGTAGTTCTCAGCCGTACGTGTTTTTTTTTTTCTTTTTCGTTTTTTTTTTTAGGCATGGCCCGCCCTGCTCCATCATGTCCGTCCCCCTCGTCCCGTCTCTTCTTCTTTGCCAACACATACCGTAGCGTCGGTCCACGAAAGCTGGCCAAAATGCTGGCATCCATTCTTGGACGATGGAATGAGCAGGTTTCTCGAAGCACATCCGCCGAGCCGACAACGCCGGACACGTCCGGTCAAGAGCAGCCGTTTGTCGATGCATTGCTCGCCAGTAACCAGTCGCCGAGCGAGGAATCCCCCAAGCATGATTATTTCAAGGCCGACGCGCCACCTTTGCCGCTTTCGTCGCCGAGCTCGAACGCAAAATGCCACGAGGCAGTTGGACCTGAAAAGCCCAAGGGTTCGTCATCACCGCCGCCACGTCTTTCCCTGTCCCGAGACAGATTCCTCCTCGTAGACGACAATCCCATCAACCTCAAGATTCTTTCCTGCTGGATGAAAAGGATGGGCCACCTGCACGACTCGGTACGTCACGGCAGGGAAGCGGTGGAAACGTTCCGGCTAGGCGCCGGCGCGTACAAGTGCGTCTTCATGGACCTTTCCATGCCCGTCATGAGCGGGTTCGAGGCATCCTGTCTCATTCGACAGCAGGAAAGGGAGGCGAAGCTCGCGGCATGCACCATTGTTGCCCTGACGGGCCTGGCGTCGACCGAGGCGCAGCAGGAGGCGTTTGCGTGCGGCATCGACCTGTTTTTGACAAAGCCCGTCAGGCTGCAGGAGCTGCGACAGCTGTTGACGTCCCAGGGACTGGCCTGAGGGCCGAAGGAGCGGCATTACCATAGCGGTTTCAAACATGGCCAAGAGGCAAGCCACTTGCCAACAACCACCAGGAGGTCGTCCCGTGGTTGCAGCACCAATACGTGACGACGCACCTCCGAATAGCAATAGGGGTTCGTACGCAACACCAAATCCGTTTCACAAATTGCATGGCGAAATGCTGGGGATCCCCCCGACCAGTGTACCTGGATCCAACAGGTCTGCGTGTCCGTCCTAGAACACTTTATTTTTTTTTATTTTTTTTCTTTCTTGCAAATACATACCCACGCCGTTATCCGGAATGCTCTGGTCATCGCCTCGTGGCGTTTGCGTGTCCGTCCTAGAATACATTTTTCTCGCTCTCAACATACAATTCGACCGATGCAGGCCGTCTCCAAACTGGGCATCGTCTCGCGCACCGTACCATGTCAAAGACCGTGCCCATGCAGTCGTGATTTTCAAGCCCGTCCTGCAAACTCCGTGCCTGGTTATTCCGAAAGCAGACGTCCCCGCGTGTTCCCTCCTTCCCGGGATATCCCACTGGCTGCGGCGCAGCACTCAGCGGAGCATGTACGACAGGTCGGGCAGGTCCCTCAGCAGATAGACAACCATGTCATCGAGGTCCTGTTCCACAGGACGGACGCTCCTCACGGCGGCGACAGGCGGGGGAGGTGCGACGTGAGGAGCGACCCGAGCGGGAAGAGCGTGTTTCTTTTTCAGAGACGGGCTTTCCGGCACAGGGGTATCGTCCGGGGCAGCGCGCGCGCGCGCGTCTGCCTTTTCCGCCGCGTCGGTCGTCGGGGAGCCGACAACCCCGTTCGGGATCGTCAGCGCAGGATCCTCCCGCGTCGTGGACACTTCCGGGTCCGGAGCGTCATGCCAGGGGTTGGACACCAGGGCAGAGAGATTCTGCACGGATGGCGCGGCGCAGTCTGGGCGCGTTGGTGCGGAGGGGGACGCCGGCCCCGTGGGAGGATTCCCAACTGGTGCTGGGGATGGGGAGTCGACGCGCATGGTCTCGGCGGGGGTTGCGTGCGTGCCCGTCGTGGATAACGGAGGGAGCGTGTCGACCGTGGGAGAGGACACCATCTCGCCCCAGTCGTCGTCGTCGTCGTCGTTGTTATCATCGTTGCCGGCCTCCGGGGAGGGTGCCGGTTCGGGGACGGGCCGGCTTTCCTCGGGCGGTGTGTCGGGTTGCGCCGTCGGCAGATGCTCCGGGGCGTTCGGCGCGGGTCCAGGCCCCCGCGTCTGGGTCAGAGGAGACGGTCTCGCACGCCGTTCCGACGTCGCGAGGAATCCTCTCGTGTCGACGGGCGACGCGGGCACGCTTGCGCTCCAGCCAAAGGACATGGCCAGCGGGGACACGACGGTCCCCGGCACGGCCGCGGACGCCTGCCTCGCGTGGCCCGCGCGGGCGCCATGCTTCCGGGAGAGCAGCTCGCCGATCTGCACGCCCGGGCCGTCCGAGTCCCAGTTGAACATGGTCGCGCCGGCGTGGTGGCCCGGTCTCCATCCGAGGCGGCGGCTCCCCAGGGAATCCTCCTCCAGCCAGCGCCGGATGATGGCGAGGACGTGCTTGCGGACGTGCGAGGTGTGCCAGGAGACGCGCACGTAGCCGTCGTCGTCGCCCGAGTTGTGCTTCCGGAGCGAGCCGGGACGCGAGACGCGGTACCAGGCCTTGCGCTGGGCCACGGACGTAAAGCTGTCGTCGATGACAGTGTCGGGAAGACGCGCGGGCGCGATGGCGGTGGACAAGGAGGCTTGGGTTCCGGGGAAGAGGTCGTCGAGGTTGCAGAGGTCGATGGGGTATGGGAGAGCCGTCGGCAGGGGTGCTTTCGTCGCTGTGGTGGTGGTGGTGGTGCTGCAGGTGATACAAGTCTCATTGTCCGGAGCAGCAGCGGCTGAAGATTCCGCGGGAGAAGGCTCCTCTTCTTCCTCGGATGCCACTCCCGGATTCTCCGTAGCAGGATCCAGCCCATCCGGATGTGTCGCGCTCCCTTGCTCGCCATCACCACCATCCACCACCACGGCCGCTGCCGCTGCTGCTGCCATCGTGTCACCCCCCGATGGCGTCTCCTTCAGGGAAAGTTGCAAGTCCGGGGCGCTCGTAGCCATCGTGTCAACCCCCCATGGCGTCTCCTCAAGGGAAAGTCGCAAGTCTGGAGTTTTCGCTGCCAAAGTGTTACCCCCTAAAAGCGTCTCCTCCAGAGGGAGTTGCAAGTCCGGGGTCCTCTCCGGCATCGTGTCACCGCCCGATGGCGTCTCTTTCAGGGAGACTTCCACGTCTGGGGTCCTCGCTGCCATCGCGTCTTCTCCCAACGGCATCTCCTCCAAGCGGAGTTGCAAGTCCGGAGCCCTCGTCCTCGCCATGCCATCATACATGTCCACCAGCTCCTGAACCTTGGAAACCGGCCCGTAACCCTCCGCCCGCGCCGGCCGCTCCCACTCCGCCGACGAGCGACCCTCCGTCCGGTCCTCACAACCCCCGGGAAGAGCCACCACCCCCCCTCGACCCCCTCCCGCAGTCCGCTCCTCCCCACCCCCCCGAATCCCCGAATCGGCATCCCCGTCCTCACCCGTTCCACGCATCAACATCTCCTCCCCCGTCCAGGGATCCGGCAAAGCCGCCATCGCCGCCGCCGTCACCTCCCCTCGCAGCTCCCAGCAGCTCACCGACGCCATCCCATCCGCCTTCCCCCCCGCGGGCGACACGTCGGCCCATCCCCCCCACACATCCCCCTCATGCCCCGTCCGGCCCCACGGCGAAGCAGAAAGGTCCGCCACGTGAATCCCGTCAGTGACAGACTCGGTCGCCGCCCGGGCGGCCGGATCGTGTATCCAGGGGGAGGAGTCCCACGGGTCCTCCATGCCAGGTCGAGCGCTTTCTGCTACGGACGGGAACGAACCATGGCGGTCGGTGCGAGTGTGCGCGCGCGGGTGCAAAGACGACGATGCTGGGCCTGTAGACGGGTGCGAGGCGGCAGCAGGATTGTATCGTTTTGGGAGTGGCTCGGCGCGGTTGTTTTCGTTCTTGTTGGACCAGATGGGATGATGTGGTTGTGCATGGACGATGGAGGCGATGTTCTGACGTCTGACATTCGACATCTGGATGCACCAACCAATTGCCGGCAGTGCGTCGCGTGCGGCCGAGTGGGGTCGGACAAAGGGGGGAGGGGAAAAGGGGTCTGGTGCATGGCGCATGTGGGGCACTCGGCAGCATGCCAGCCCCGCCATTCTGCTCACTCGAGCACGTGCTCACATCCATCATGAGTCTACAGCTCAGCTGGGGTTTTTGCGAGTAGCTCAGCTGGGTCGGGGTGTCGTACCTTAGTTGACCTAGGAAACCGGTGGAGCTATGCATTATAATTTAATTAGCTGTAGTATTTCTTAAGGCCTATATCTATTTCCTAAGGCCTATATACACTAAAAGTGTTTTTTTTTTTCTAGTCTATATACTAGATATCTATAGCTAATTCTATTTTAATTTTATTTAAGATTAATTTAAAATTAATTTAATATAGAGCTAAGTGAATTAGTCTTAATAACCTCTTTTATTATATCTCTTAATAGCGTTAACTTTATCTTTAAATAATATACTAAATAATATAAATAATAATACCTTCTTAGATTTTCTATTTATTTATAATAATCTTATATAAAATAAAAACAATTCTTTAATAAATAGTAATAGTTTAAATATTAAAGATATTATAACTTTTACACTAAAGTATACACTTTAAAATTAAATATATATCTTTCTTAATTTAATTATTTCTTCTATATAACTAAATTTAAACTAAATATACTTAAATAATAAACTACTTATTCTCTTTAAATAAAAATTATTAAATACTATATCCTCTCTTTATTAAAATATATTATTTATATCTAAAGTATACTACACTATAATAATTTTAAAAATACTATATATAGAGCTAAAAGGCATTACCTATATTATTTTAATTAAAGCGCTATTATTAGCTAACCTTAAAAGGCTTTAAAATATTATTTAATATAGTATATATTAATATAAAAAAGCTACTATTACTATATATACTATATTAAGAGTTATTTTAGTAAAACGTTATTAATATAAATATATTAATAGTAAAGCTTATTTAAATCTTATACTAATTTTATATAATACTAAATATATAGTTATTATATTTAAAATACTAAATACTATATTAAAAATAAGAGAAAATATTTTAACTATAATAATAAAAAAAAGAGTAATTAAGTATATTTTTTCTTTTTAATATAAGCTTATATTTAATATTAATATTTTCTTTTTTT